>JABUQX010066085.1:0-39755 GCA_015478945.1 Trachelipus rathkii | reverse complement strand
TTGCATTAAAAGCTTCAAAAGTAAAGATAATTGTATGTCTTTCTCGAAGAAATCAACCTCCAGCACCACGTTTATGCAATTAGCAATTTATCCCAATCTTAATGATTATAATATGTCCTTGATAAAAATATATCTAAAAACATCTTAGTCGTATCTGTTCATACAGGATGTTCATTGTTATTTGGGCAAGTTATGTTAAGTGGTAAGAGTAGATAGAATGTTGTTAAAAGCAATTAAGGCAATTTATATTATGAGTATGATACTATAGTTAAGATATATATTTACTATTAATATTATATCTATATCGCGATATATATACATATATATAATATAATATACATTTACTATTAGAATTAATTATATGTGTGTGTTACTATATAACATATGTAAAGGAGAGGTATAATATTATGATATGACGATGAATTATCATAATAGCTTAATATTTATAGATTATACTAGTGTAGTATACTTGCTTATTCTGTTTCTATTTTTTTTATTGATGACGAAAGTCAATCGTACGATTGTTCGTGTTAGTCATCGCTTCTAATTTCAAAATTTATTCTTTTCGCATTATTTATATCTTTATTTCTCGTATTATTATTTCGTAGTATTTATTTTTAGTTTTGCTTTATATAAAATGATGCAAGGAAGAAAAGAATAAGCATAAGAAAACTTAAACAAGCTAAAGATAAAGTGAACACCTAAGATGTTCATCTGGTTTTAAGGTTATAAGAGTACTGAAAATGATATTATGTGTGTTCCAGTTTAATCATTATATGGATTACTCAAGTATGAACTAAGTATACCTAAGTAAAATAAATAAATATATATAATGTATTTTAATATATTTAGCAAAAACTTCTAGGACCAATTATATAGTGTAGAAAAAGTAATAATATAATATGTGAACTTAATATATGTTATAATTATATATATATTAAGGTATACACTGTATATATTTAATAATATATTTAATGGTACTTTTAAAATATATAATAATATAATCATTATATATACGGATGTTTAATCAGATTAAAGTATTATAAGAATATATATATATATCTTATGATAAGCATTTTATTATTATAATGATTTAATCATATTTGACAAATTATTATAATAAAATACATCATAAGAATTTTATAAAAAACACAGCATAGAACTTTAAAAAAATATAGTATATGAAAAGAAAATAAAATAGCAATCATATAATGATCCGTAGCTTAAGCAAAAAATGATTCTATCTACTCAAGAAAATGAAAACTGATCCATGTTTGTTTCGTTTTATCGCTTTATGAAGCAAGACTGTAAAAAGAAAATAGCAGCACTCTCATAGTGTGCCTAGAACAGAACACCTATGTTCCAGATTTTATAACTAATAGTTAGAATATAATAAAATAGTAAATATAAATAAGTAACGGGCATATAAATATATAACTGAATACAATTATGTAATGAGATAATAAGTTATAATTATATCGTAGACATTAATACTAAAATTAATATTAATAATACTAAAAAAGATATAATATAAAAAGTTATATGTATAATAGTAAAATATATAATATATAATATGTTATAATAAAGATATAGTAGTTAGAGGATGTATTTAATTCTCTAAAGCTAACCATATAGAACAAGATGCACAAGCAAGCTTGACCTTAAATGTATGGCAGAGTGCTCGTTTCAAATACATAAATACGGCAACACGCGCGCAGTACGCATTTGAAGCGAGTTGTTTCAATGAGCGGTCTGCTATTGCCAACATTCTAAAGCAACCATGCTGTGACTATCTACCCCTCTTAGAGTATTTTTAGTTAAATAAAAGTAAAAGAAAATTAATAAATACACAACCTTATTAATGTAAATTTTATGAAAGGATATAAATAAACTCCACTAAACACATTGGTAAAAATTAGGAATTTTAATAGCACGCTTATAAAAACGGTTCATAAGTTTAAAAATTTATAAGTATATCGTATTAAATTGAACTCATGAATACATATTTTACTGCCATTACCACTATAAATATTAATCTATTTAGGATATAAATTACATACACTCACATTAATCACCGTTGCATTTGTAATCTTTTTATCTCGTTTCGCTTTTACCCTATGTTTCGCACATATCTGGGTGTTTTTTTTATATTTTTATTTATTCTCTAGCTTAAATTTTGAACTAATTATTTTCTTATTGACTTTGGAGTCTAATAACTAAAATTATAATGTTTTTGCTCCGAAATTAGGGCACTGATCAAAAAAAACCTACCTTTGAGACCGGACAATATAAATTATGTTCGGATTCATGTAATCATATGGGTAAAACTCATTCACAATAATTGATAGAATCCATTCGCCATAGTAGCAATTGTAATCATATCCTTTTATGATACGGATTGTGAGAATGAAGAAATTTATTTTATGAGTCGCCGATTATAATGTGTCGAGTTTTTCTTTCTTGATATGGAATTTATTTATATTTTGCCCATTCATAGTATTTATTTTTATGTAAATAGAAAAATGTTCAATTATCTTTTTTCTATATTTTCAAGTATAATATATTTAACAATAGATACTGTTAGTCTTCGCTATACTGACCTTTCAGTTTTGTTGATAGAATTGAAAGACCCTGGCTAATAAAAAGGAACTAAAAATCCCTTAATTTAGAGATATTGAGAAAATATATCCTAAAATAAACAAGTTAATAAGGACATCAAATTACTCAAACTCAATAACTGCCAACAACGCACAAAAGAACAGAACCACGAAAAAAAAATTACTCATAGTATAAATATATAACTTCTACAATAGTATTTGGAAAGTAAAAATGAAAGTGATAGAATAGTTTGTAGATAATACGAAAGTAAGTAGTGATATTAATGATAAAAGAGTAGAAACAGAGATCAAATGATATGAGAGTAGTAAATAAGAAGGTGAAAAAAAATGTATGACCTTATAAAAAACGTCGAAGAGAATTTTCAAAAGAAAGGAATATACTGCGAATTGCTACCTGTGGTTTAAAGCACTGACAAATATGAACCAAAGATTATGGAAATGGTCTTCAAACTGAATATTTATTGGCGTTTTTATTAAAATATCCACAAAATTAGAAGAGAAAATTGCTTCGATTTGAAAATGGCGTGAAATATTTAATTCCTATATTGGCTCTCTTTTCTCGAAAAAGTGTTGATACATATATGACTAAGAGTGCTACCTCCAGGAAACTCAGGTATAATGAACTAGTATGAGATAGCATAAAGTAGACATCTGATATTATGAACCACTTAAGATAGAGTTCTGAAGTGGAAAGATAAATTATTACTTTGTTATGCCTCTTAGCGACAGGTCTCCTATGTGAATTCGAGTCAATTGATATAATTCATGATAAACTTAAATATCTAAATATTTGTGCTATTGATATAAGATCTTGAGAATATTGAAAAACATTGATATACTTATTCCCTCTTAATTCTAGTTTACATTTTCAATGCTTTAGCTAATGGAGTAGTGAGTAATTTTCATCTAACTATACTTTCATATATATTAGCAACAAAGTATATGTGATTAAAGTCAATATATTCGTTAAATAAACAAAAAATAAATTACTTTTTTTTCACTATAGTAAGCGTTTAGTGGCAAAATATGTAATCGCAAGAAAAATTACTAATCGTGTAGTCTGATTATGTAAGAAATAAAGATGAAAAAAATTCCCAAATGAAACAAAAATAGAACAAAAAAAATTTCTTAGTGGATTACGTATATAATATTTATCAGTTGGCCTCCACACAATACTTCTCTGTAACTTTTAACCCTCTATCGAACACATAAAATGCAATTCTCCGTTTTTATCGATGTTATTCTAAATATATTTAATAATTTATAAATTCTTGAAATATGTCCCCTATGTTGATGGAGTAATTTTCAAAATGTGATGAACAAACAAGATAATTTTAAAGATTTAAATATTTGGCATATTATGGCATACTTAGACATGAGTTGATTTTGAGAAGTACTGAAAGTCATTAGCTGGGTTCATCAATTCTGTGGTAGAACTCTTTTTACTAAAATGATTTAGTAGGTCATTTTATGGCGCAAAGATTTAATGACTGTATTTGAGAGAAAATAATTCTTTCAATTGATCTAATTCTAGACGATATGTGAAAGAATCCCCATTTAAGGGATATTGAGGTTCGGTGTATGTTAGTTGTAAATATCTCATACCCATCATAACAAATTTATATTCCCATTTAAATCATAATAAGATAAGGTTTTTAAAAGTATTTTCGAAAGTGATTATTAATACATATATATGTTCAAGAATAATACCTCAAGACTTGTCAAAACTAGTCGCATGGTGTAGTTGACAATTCTTAAGATAACTTTCGAGTACTTCTACAGAATATGAATACATTTCTGAGATCTTATGGTCTAAACATTATCTGAATTTTAAAGAGTTTTATCATAGCTACGTGGAGCAACAATTACACTCAAATCAAATTATAAAAAAATAGCAAAAGCATAGTGTGGACTAAAAACTAAGGGAATAATTTAAGCAATAAAAAAATAGTGATTGAGTTGATCGGGTTCTTGCCTCTATGTGCTAGTAGATAAAACTTATTTTTATGTGATTTATTTATATCCAATAAATTAGAAGAAAGTTTTAGTTATTTTATAATAAAAATCTAATTAATAATTAAAATATTTTCCTTGAAAATCTTTGTTTTATTAAAATATAGATGTTTGATTCTCACAGTGAGTAATATAGACCGAAATTTCTTTGTCCCTAAGAGCTTTAGTTTAGAAACATTTACTCCTACTAGAAGATCACACTCTCTTTGGACTATTTTAGTGGATTTCTTCCTTATTCTGGATGTCCGCTTACTTCAATGATTTTTATACACTGATCTAAATAACCCAGAGACGTCTTCGGGAGATTAAATTAAATTGCTTACTTGAAGTGCACTTATTTTATCATATAAACTTCGTGCACACTGTAATTTTTATCTAGAGAGACGTTCGCTCTTATACTGCTAGTAAGCTGAGGGTCCTTAGAGAATCTAACTGCAGTCTCACAGATCTTCTAACTGTCTAGAGAGATTGATTTTTAGAAGTTCATCCAGACTGCTCTCTTAATGTCAACTAACTCCCGTAAACAGTAAAAATAAAAAGAAAGTAAGTAATTTTCAATGCATACTTCACCCTCCCTAATATAATTCTCCATAAACGACATATTTAGCTCTAATAACCACACCTATAGCATTATTGATTTATTAAATTAAGTAATGGAATTGCAATGTACAGTAACAATATCTTAATGTAAATCAATTTAATGATTATTAATAAACTATATGAACAGTTATAGAATCTGTAGTTTCGGGTTTAATATAGACCGATAGTATATATTCATAATAAAATATAAATAACTATTTTTATATTATATATTTAATATAATATAAAATATAATATTATATATTGTATATTTATATTGTATTTAAAGACAGGTTGTCTATGAATAAGAGATTGAAACATTAGAAATAATAGAGCCACACTCATGTTAATTTTTGGTTCTCTTATAATAGAATAAATCCGACTAATTTGAAGATTAACTAAATTTCTTAATATTAGATATTCATAATAAATAAATTATTACTATATATTAAAGGTTCAAGTAAGATTCATTTTATATCGTAAAAATATTAAAATTATCTTTTTCATCATTGACATTAATATAATAATAATTTATGATTTAGTTTATTGCTTTTATATATTTTTAAATATATCGTTTTGATTATTACGTATTTAGTAATTTAATAACTAATGATACAATTATATATTAAAAATAAATAAATTCTTTATTTCATTTACATTAAATTATAGTATATATAATTATTATATCATTCGAAATGTCGCATATTGAAATAAATGAATTACATTAAATTTACTTGATTTGTTTCTTTTAATTCTATAAAAATCGTTATAACTAAGAAGTCACAGGAAAAGATTTCTTACATGTACATTGCCTTTGCCTTCTCTCAAAACTTGTCACATAATGTTTATATGTATTTATTTAGAGTTTCAAATCTTATAAGCTATTTGAATTTCATTAGTTCATCACCTTGAATTGTTATGGTTTCATCCATAGCTCCTGATCCATGGAGCAATAAAGGGAGTTTTAGCCAACAATAAAACCTTTCATATTTTTATCTCTTAACGAGCACCTTAAACTTCTCATCGGACATTGTTTACAGTCGAGAAAAGAGATATATAAATTTAGGATGCTGATCAATTAGTTCTTTTTTGAAGAGCTTTTGAATACTTTATATGTACCCTTATAGTTATTAAAAGTTCGTTGAGTGTTAATGGTTAAAATATTTAATTTATTAGGATAATTATTTATAAGATAAGGAAAAGTCATTTATTTCAAATATATTTAATAAAATATTTTAAGAAACCTTTCAGAATTTAATATTTATTAACTAAATAATTCAAATTACTTAATATATATATAACAATGGGACGAACATTATATAATGTACTATATTTTTCTCCTTTCCTTCATCTTCCTTTTTTATTCCGCAAGAGGAAGCGTTCCACAAAAGAATCTGATAAGTAATTCCTCTTACGTGACTTTTAAATCAATCACGAGAGAAAAAGAATAAGCTAAATTATGCATATTATGTCCGAAGAATATGCACATTAGATAGCTACTGATAAAATGATTAAGTCCCAGCCTTCATCCCATCTATTAGTTACTCAATATACATCTCAGAGTATGATACCCTACGTAGTCGAAGTCAGAGAATAATTCACACGCGCTAGAGCTTACAGATGCCGCGGGCTGCTCAAAATTTACAATATGATAAAGTGCGTCAGTGTATATAATGTTCATCACACTTGGAACCCATTGGTGTGGTGCCACAAAGACCATCAACGTAGGCCTCACAAATAACCCTCGCTATTCACTCCTAGTTCAAGCACCACTTGTTTCTTTGATCATAATCTATCCAAAATTTACATAACAATATTCTCATTCCTCTTTCTACTAAAAATACAATTACTGATTCTCAATCGCTAGACTTTTCTTACAGGTAGCTCCCAAGGCGGCGATCCAACACACTCTGACACGTATACATACCCGCATTACCAAGCGACTATCAATGTAACATCCTCTTCTCATGACCAAATCACCATCTCAACACACTTTCATTTGTATTCTCTCATTTACCCTTTATTCAACCACACAGCTCTCTAATCGATTCATTCTACTCAATTTTATCAATTTCTCCACACACAAGCACTCCCCTAAGTTTTCCATGTCCAGGTATACTGAACTATCGGATTATGAAATCTTTCTAAGATCTTCTATACCTTCTTATTAGACCATGTCTAGGCTACTATACAATCACCAATGATAACAAAGGCATCACCTTCCATTAAGACCCATAGCACTCCTAAACTATATTCCCTTTACATCACAACGATTTAAATTGCAACACATCCACTTTCCTCACGATTCACAAACATATTCCTTACTTACACTCTGCAATCATACATGTTTTCCTTTTCATTCTCCTTAAACATAGTTTCCTCAATAAATATTGTAAATACCCAACCTTTTCACAGCTGCCTCACACAACATTACATAAATTAACTACCGAGGTACATGTCCTCACACTGCACAACCGTTATACTCTTACTCATTATTCTCCGATTTACTTTCAACCATCCTTTTATAGCACCTCTAACACAAAAGTCCTATCGATACAATCACTTCATCAAAATCTATTCTTCACGAAAGATTTTCACCACACAAAACCTTCAAAAAAACTCCACAAATATAAATAGGTAGGAATCCTTTCCATTATCTCGCGTTTTTCATTCCCATGCAAATATCTAAAACACATCTGACCACCCACAATCTAATTTTTTTTCTTATGAAACCCCATATCCAGAGATATACTTATAAAATTAAAAAACCTAGTCAAGCGGGACAAGTACACATCCATTCTGTCTTCACTACCCTATTAATATGTAACCAATCACTTGACACCAGTTTATTCTTACACAGCATTATAAACTGTCATAGACATTTACTTTTGGATTCCATTACAGAAGAGCCTCACACACCAATGACACCAATAATTCTTAACAACCGCCACTAGAGCTTAAATATTGGATCATAGTTAGGACGACTGTTGCAATCCTATATAAACCCAAATCTCAGATATATTTTCTGTTCTCTCCTCATTTTCTCATGTCCTTTTTTTTCATATTAAAAGAATTATGAATCACATTAATTCCATCTACCACCCTAAATCGCATACCTTTGTTCTATCTCCATATTCTTTCCTTCAGTCACTGACGACGCTTCTTACGACTACAATTCCTAGCGATTATATCTTCCCTTATAACACCAATAAATACTAATTCCCCTAAAATTTACCTACAAGTTTTCAACTCTTAATCTCCCTTAGCCTTTTTAGTATATAGGCGATACTCTATTATGTTCTCTATTCGCCTCGAAACTATACCCTCGCGCAAAAACTTATATTCCATCACTTCCAAATCAGTATTCGATCCAACCACACTACGCCATCCTCTTGTACATCATAATTCCCAGAAATGTTCTAAGCTTTTACATAATACATATACCCATATATATTTAAAATTATCTGCACCTTTCTTCTCACTTCTACCAATTTACCTCCTCCTGCTAATGACTCAATCCCATAGCATATATTCTCTATTTCCATTCAATTGCCACACCATACTAATATCCCGATCCATCAAAATCACTATCGACCACTCAATTTATGCTTAAAATATTATATATATACTTAATAATCATTACTATATAGTTAATGTAATTAGCTTTAGATCATGTAATAATGTTAATATCATTTTTTTAAACACCAAAAATATTATTGCAGTCTTTAGGTTAACGATATATATTAATAACTAAATACATTAATAATTTAACAATTGCAAAAAATACTTATAAATTTTAATCTATGTACTTATTTCGTAAATTGGATGTAAAGACATTAGAAAGGTAAATATTATGAAGAGTATTAAGTATATTTATGATGTTAAATAATTAATCTTTAATAAATATCCTATGAATGCTCTTATTAAATCAAGGATTAAATTAGTTACAAAACAGAAATATATAAATTATATGACTATTAATATTATTATTAATATTTAAATGTAAATTGATTGATTAATATATTAATTTATTTTATAATCTTTGTGGTTATTTTTAATTATTATAATACTTCGATGCGGCTAGGTTTACGAATAATCAATAAGAATTATAAAAAAAAAAAGCATATAATTATTATCTGTATATATATATATTATATTAACTATCAAGTTAGCAAAATGCTTTTTCATTAAATGTATACAATTCTGAGTAAAATTTTGAATCTTCTTTCATTCTACTACTTTATCAATTACTGAGCTTGTACTGTTATCGGACTCATACCACGTCTTTCCACACCAGAAGCGGTCCAAAATATAAACTGGGTATCTGAATGAAATATTAAACTCCCATGGTGAGGGGTCCTGTATGCTCAACAATGATATTATAATGTCAAAGCATCTATCCCATCGCGATACTCTCTTACTCTTCAAAATATAGCTAAAAGACTTCTTAAAAAATATGTCCTTAGATCATTCTAGGAGAGCCTCCCTTATGTCCTGTAATCGTTTTGACACATAACATGAGATAAATATATAGTTATGTTTATAAGTGGTAGGAATTCAAATAATGAATATGATAGTAACCTATTTCTAACGTGTTATTGGATACCATATAAAGTGGGAAAAATGACGGTACAGGCCAATGGGTTCAGTATGAGGAAAATCAATTGAAAGATTAATGTTTAAAACAGATTGCTAAGGGTATATTGGCGTATACGGTACAAATTTTTAGAGCTATAATGAGATGAGATCTCAAGTGATATGTTGAGCTGTGTAATGATTATGGATGTGGCCATACGGAGTAGACTGATGCAAGAGACTTTTATCGTCACGATTAGAGAGAATAGAACCATACTCACCACAACGATTCACGCTCTACAATAATTTCAAAATTTACTGGCCCTGGGTGATCACTCGTCCAGCATTTATCCAATAAGACAGATATGAGATTGCTCGATTTAATAGTCAGATAAATGATATAATCATGAAATTTGGCGACCTCATAACAACTCGAAAAAGAAGAGCGATTCGTTGCCAGTTATATCTACATTCTACATGGGATCCTAACGTAATAATTATATTATTATTATAGATTATATTAATAATATATATAATATAATATATATATATATATATATAATAATATATATATATTATATATATAATTATATAATTTTAATTAATAACTATATATATATAAATATATTATATTAATTATATAAAAAGTAACAATAATATAAGTAACAACATCCCTTCATACAAAACTCTAGTACAATCTAAAATTTAATTCCGCTGGTCTATATTATTTAAATATAGTGGGGTCCTGTATGGAACTCTCTAAGATTACTATAAGTCAGATGGCAAATATATTAATAATTATATCGAGTAAATATATATATATAATATAATATAATATATATATATTATATATTAATATATATTAATATTAATATAAATATATAATATATAATAATATATCATAATTATATTTAATATACTTATATATATTAATAATAATATTAATTATAATAAATATATTATATATAAATATATATATTATTATTATTAACACGACTGCATTTTGTTATATGTATATAAAAGAAAAATATGACAACCAATGAATATAGGCAAACTTGGTTAGAAGTTGATCTGAAGTTTTTTTCCTTGCAGATTGGCCTTCATAAACAGTTATCTTCTTCAGATACTCTCGAAGATAAACACTCGCCGCTATAGTGAAACATAACTGAGCTTTCTTCAACTATCACAATCATAAAGAAGAAAAATGTAATAAATAAATAAAAGAATGGAGATTTTCCAACACTCAGATTTAAAATAAAAATGAATGTAAATTAAAATAATTCAACCACAATTAATATTAAACTTATAGAAAAATAAATATATAAGTTTCCCATCTTATTAATTTTGTTAAGTAGTTATTATATATTATATATGATATATATATATATATATATAATATATTATAATTATTATAATAATATATATAATATATTATAAATAATATATATATATAATAATATATATATATAAATTATATATAATATAATATATATTAATATATTATAGTATTAATATATATATATTATATATATAAATATATATATTATATATATATTATATATATATTATATATATTATATATTTTATATTAATAATAGATTAATATATATTAAGAATGAATGCTAATGATTATTATTTTATCACTGCAACTTACCACAAAAGATAGCAAAACGCCAAGAGGATTATACGTATATAATATGAGTTCAGGTAAATGTTAGTCAAAGAGGGATCCTCTTAAATTGTAAGGAATGGGAAAGAATGGAAAGCAATGATCCAAATATCACCTCTTGGAGAACTAACGTCAATCCCCTCTGTAGACTCACCTCAGTTTATGTTTAAATTGCAGTAAATTGATTCTATAAATCATCTAACGGTATATCATCTTCAACACGAGACTTATAATATAGAGCATAAATTAACTATTAGAGCGTATGAATAGTGTAGTTTGAACTACAAATAGATCTTATAAATACACTCGTATTGTGTAACAAATGTTTCAACCCGTTACACAAACACAAGAGGGATGTTGAAGATGACAAATTTGTTCTTTTATAAAGAGAACACAAACATACACTAACACCTTAAACAATATAGGATATGATGACTTGGAATAAATTTATAATATATATAGATTTTTTTGTAACTATACTCTATTTTAGGGTCATTACTTTAATTGTTTCAGTAGCAGAAAATGTGAGTTTTAAACTATTTATTTATTAATAATAAATTAATTATCAAATAAATTAAATATAATTAATATTATAATATTATATAATATTAATATATATTATATATTATATATATTATATATATATATTAATATATATATAATATATAATATATATATAATAATATATATATATTATATATTATAATAATATAAATATAAATATAATTAAAAATAATAATAATGAAGGGGTTATGTTCTGGTCTTAAATAACAAGTTCAAAAATATACACTACGATATATATAAATAATTAAATTAAATAATAATTAATAATAAAATAATAAAATAATAATAATAATTAATAAATATAAAATAATAAATTAATATAATTAAAAATTCAAGGACTCCCAAACGATATAAAATATATTTAAATATATATATATATATATAATATATTATATATATATATATATATAATATATATATATTTATTAATAATATATATATTTATATATATATAATATATATAAATTTAATATTAAATATACATATATATATTTACTATCATAGCGCAAAGATATTAGAAATATTTACACATCTTAGTACATTTACATACTCTACACAATTATTAAGAATTTACTACTTACCTCTGCTCTACAGATTGCATGCCTTACTGGCAATAAAAGGTGATGTTCATCTTTACTTAGTCGTGTTCATCATCAAGTATGCCTTCATCAGAGTAACATCCAATCATCCTGTTTTAGCTTTGCCAAGTTTTCTTCATCTCCAGCATGGCTGAGAAGAGCACAGAGTTGATGATGCATCGCTTTACTGTGTTGTTTTTCTAATGTATAAAGTGTTGCTAAAGCTTGATGGCCATCACAATCCAAGAGAGCTTAAGATTATATTTATAGAAATGTAAACAGAAAGTAGTGGGGTGATAAAAAAATTCATTTAGACTACTTCTCAGTTATCTTACAACGGTGTACCGCTCACAAAGTTTAACTCATTTACAAGCTGGTTACCTTAGTTGACATTTCACACACATTACCTTGCGAAAATATTAAGATATCTCGCCAACACTATTAACCTCAAAGATGAGATACCACCAATGAGGGCTATATCTTTCGCTCACCCTCAGTTTCTTACTTACAAGTTATCCAGTTTATTTAAACATATTACATCCTACTCAATTGTATATTCTTACAACGATTTTCTGACACCGCGAGTTCTTTCTTATCATATATCTTTTACCTTCATTCAGACTTTATCATTTAAATCTAAACTCCTTTGTGACATTTACATTCTCTACCTATTGTTGTACACTACTGATACAAACACTTTACCCTCGGCTTCACATACACACCCCTTTCCCCCTAACATGGTTCTTAAGTGTATTACAAACTTTACCTATGTATTCAGTGATTTACATTATACTCATTTACTCTTACTAGTTTCTATTTACAACATTAACCTAATGTATACATTTACATGAGTTTATATCACTCAGTTGTATTTAAACAACATTATCCTCAAGTTTATATTTACACATTTACCCATCTAGATTATATATACATTCTATATACTATATAAACATGTTTTATACATTTAATTAATATTTAACTCGCTCGTTTTACTTAATTATACCTATAACTTTATATACCTTACAGTTTATACATTTAACATAACTTTACCCTCATTTACATTTACAACTTTACTTTCAGTTTACAAGATATATAAAAAAGAGAAAACACATAAAACTTTTTCTATTAAATAACTATTTTTTCAGATTTAACTGAAACCTAAAGTAGTTAGGTGAAGAAATCATAATTATTATCAAATTATTGAGATACATTAAAACTATTTAAACTTTATTGAATAGTGATAAATGACGATGCAATATTATTCAGTGCTAATTCTAATAACTCCAATGCTATAATCACTTTTATTTAATAGGAAATAAGATAAGAGAACACCTGAGATACATGTAATGATCACATATGCCCAATTCGCCATACGGATCTCGTATATACTAAAAATAATCAAGCAACAATATATGTAGTATGCGATGATATAAACTACTATTGAATACATTATGTTCCATTACTTTGTATTAAGTGAATAAATTTCAGAGAGAGGTGATAATAATGAATTGAAGAAACATTAACCACAAATAAAAATTATATAGAACACAGATCTGAAAGAAAATGTCAGCTATTTAATAATTATTTATCGCTATAATTAAAGTTATACTACGCTAGTATTTAACAATTAATGTTATAACCCAAAAAACTTTCAGCATAAACATCTATACATTTTTATAGTAGTATCACTATGTGTCTCATCTACTCATGTCATTTACTTTCCATCTTAATTTAAACTAGATTCTATTTTATATCAATCATCGATAATAATATAATAAATAATAATCATATAATTATTATTGAAAAATAATAAAATAAAATAATATTAATAAATAATATAATTAGAATAAATTAATATAATAAAATAATATAATATAATATTAATAAATAATAAATAGACGTAATTATTCTATATTTGATAAATGATTACAATGAGTTATTCACACGTAATAAGAGTGAAATAAAATGAAGGTATGATATAAAATAATAATAATTAATAAAAGAAAAGTCAAAGTTATATGAATCCATTATAAAAGCCATTACAGTCACATTTGAGAGAGTGAGTATTTCCATATAATAATATACTCATTTTTAATTACTGAATAAAATATTGATATAATAAATCAATATTATAGAATGGAGACATCTTCATGCAGTTATTTTGTACACTATCTGAGATAACAATTAAATAATTCAATCATTAAAATAATAAATAATAATAATAAAATAATAATAATATTAGATTATTTTAATAAATATGGAATCAGGTATGACCCCGAAAGTAAAGAAATGAAAAGAAAGTGTAACAATATAGAAGTAATAGAAGAGTTAAATTTTATGAATAGAAAATATATATAGAAAATATATATAGATATAATTTTAATAGAGTAGATAGAAAGAATATATAATATGAACAATAAGAAGAGAACGATAATGATATAAGGATATTATTATATATAATTATATGTATATATTATATAATATATTAATATATAATTATAATATTTAATTATATAAATAATTAATAGACGTAAAATGAAAAAAAGGTTTATTCTAATCTTTTTTTAATAAAATGAAAAGTTTTATTTTATTTATAACAAAAAATGTATTTTATTTGTATTTTTTTATATACAAATTACATATAAATAATTATAATATATTAAAGGTTAATATATTTTCTTAAATAAATATAAATTTAACATATAAAGTATCTTCACAAATGTATTCAGAATATTAATATTATGGAATATTAAATATGAGTATATACTCATAAAATAATTATAACAGGTATAATATAATATTATTATATATATATAATATATATATATATTATATTATTTATATTATAATATATTATATATATATTAAATATATATTAAAATATATATATATATTAATATATATATTAACTATTAATATATATATATATATAAATATATATATATATATACATATATATTATATTAATATATATATTAATTAATTAATTATATATATATATAATTAATATATATATATATATATATATAATATATAATAATATAATTAATATTAATATATATATGATCACAATATAAATAAATAAAGTGAGATATATAATATATATAAAAGTGGTGTTTGGAATATATAGTAGTATGTCAGTATAGAAAAATAATCGATGTAAATGGTCTATGTGTTGTCAAAGATTTCCTTTTAGTGTGCAGTTATTGATTATTGCGTGACGATCGACGATAATTCCATTATAATACACTAGAGTTCGTTTTCCCTCAGAAACTAGAGTTGTGTAAACAGGTTAGTGTAGGAAGTACTATCCGAAGTGAAGTATGATGATGTTGTGTGTGAAGAAAGAGATGTGAAGTGAACAATGGGTATGTATATAAGCACTCTTTGTGTAAGGTCTAATACATTTTTATAATATAAATTAATCGGATAATACATTATGTGCATTCCGTCACTGTAAAATTAATTATGGGATTTGGATGAGATGAAAGGCTGCACCACCAGATTTAGGTACCCAAGTGAGGTGTAATACATTAAGAGTGAGAAAGTTTAGGAAAAATATATATAAGTAATATAGAGACTACAGTAGATAAAAAAATTTTCAAGAAATTCACAAGTTGCATTATAGTGAACAGTTGAAACTGAATAATCTGTGAAGCTCACAATATGAAGGCATATGTCTTATGCTTACTCACGAAATGCCTCTTAATATTATATACAAGATACATAATATTATAAATTTATGCTAATAGTTAGGAAGTAAGAATGCTACGTGAGTGGTGATATAGAACGAGTCATATATGGGAGCTCAAAGCGGATTATAAATACTAAAAAAAAGAGTTAGCGTGTTAATGTTAATAACTTAATACGCAAATGATTGATAGTATCAATAGTGAATAAATATAGCTTGAATAAATTTTAATAAGGTAAGGAAAAAAGGAGAATGAGCTTAATAAGATGCATAAACGTTAAGAGTAAAAGAAAAGGTATAATGAACCTAAGTAGAAAGAGATGTATGAATGAGGGAATAAAGGTAATATAGATCTTCTGGTGTAAGCGCTGTATAATAAAGGTAGAAATAGAATAAGTGAGAACTACTAGCTACAGAATAAATTGAAATAGGATGCGTTTTTAGTACTGAAATGAAAATTAGATTGATTAGAGTAGAGTGTAGATAATAAGGCACTTTGAAAATCTATGTATTAATATAAATATATGGCACTAAGTAATATGAATATGATTCGGTATAATGACTGTATATGTGTAGTTGATGGTATATATGACTATATGTAAGGAATAGGTATATATTTGGATGATTAGTATATTAAGTACAAGAAGGAGGAATGGGTATAGAGTGAGATAGTTGATATAAGATGTGATAAAATTATAATAGGTATATAAGGTTATATATTTATGGTATGTAATAATAATGATTCAATAATAAATAGGAAAGTGACGAGATTGTGATTATTGGATCTTGAAATGTGTTATAATAATAAGCGATTTAGGTAAGTGAGTATATATAGTTGATCGAAGGTTTGGAAAGTATATAGTAGATAATATAGTACTACTTATTCATAATAGTGGGAGTAAAGATGTAGAAAATAAAGTAATATAAGGTATTTAGTTTATTGAGTAGAGTACTATAGTAGGAAAAATATAATGCTAGATTAGAATGTTTGGTACGATAAAGACTTGCGCCGAGTATGACTGATAGAATATAATATCTATATATTGAGTTAGTAAAGAACAATAGGTGTTATTATATTAAGTAGTATTATGTAAGAATAGAGTGTGTATTCTAAAATAACTATTTACATATATAGATAAACAAATGTTGAGATAAATAAGATGAGTAGTAAGTATAATAAGAATTAAAATTCATATTAGTATATTTGATGTAGTTTTATTATGGATTTGCAACAGTAGGTATGATAAGGATTAATATAGGTGTCTAATTATAGCTAGAGTTATAGGTATATATGAACTGTTATTGATGATTATTAGTTCTAATGAATCACAAGTATGTATAATATATATGATCGATATTAGTGAGATTATATGTGTATCCATCAAGAGAAATTATAAGTGTCAAAATTGAGATTGAGTTTAGATATACTCTCCACTATGAAATGGCGAATGAGGATGACAGTAGTTATTGTGATCTCCTATTTGTTATTTATCACTAAATTCGTGCTCAATCTAATGGAATGAGCGGAGCATATGCGAGCATGGGCAAGAGTTGAGAGCCAGGTGCGAGTCCCGTGTGTCCGAAGAGCGAGTAGAAAGTACCTAATGAGAGCGTTCGCACCTAGCTAAAATAAATGCCTTGTAATGTGAGAAGAGAATATTGTGTGAATGGAGAGTAAATTGAATAGGATGGTCCTTATACATTATATGCATGAATTGATTATGAGTTTGTATATATAATTATATATATGTGTAGCGAATTTATAATATAAAAGAATTCTTAAAATATAGTAATTAACAGTCTTTTTTGAGGATGTAAGACACATACCTGATTTGTATATAAAAGATAGATTTTAAGAGTAAAGGTTATGTTAGTAAGTGATAGACAGTCCTACAGTGTGTAAAGTTATGTATGTATGAGTGTAGTCTAGGCTGGGACAAGTGTCTGAGTTTAATATTATAGATAGGTATTATATTGGATAAGATAATAGAAGGATGATGCAAGGATAGTAGTAGTGAAAGTATTCGTGAATGGCAGGAAGGTGGCTGGTAGGTCACATTAAATATCTATTGTAGTGAATATTGATATAGAACTTGAGTTCATTTATTTGATGCGTAGGTCATTACATACGTTAATTTGAATACCTATAGTTTTATTTGAAAATTAAGTGAGCTAAGGGACTGAATAAGAATAGTAATAGATCTAAGTTCTAAAATATAAAAGTTGATGAACTTTAGATATTATCGGGAGAATGAATTGATTAAAATTGTTGAACTTCAAATATAATTGAGGGAGTCAATTTCATTATTTAGTTTTTTCTTCATAATTACTAATAACGTTAATTGTCTTAAAATTTCTTCATACCATTTTTCACGGAATGTTTCAGCCATTTCTGGTTTAGAAGAAAACTGAAAGCCAAGGTTGTATCCAGGAGGTTGTTAGCTGAGTTTAATTCTAATGAACGATTTTACAGCCCTGATAACTTGTATTCAATGATTTATATTTATACTCTTGGAATGTTATCCCTATGTTGTTTCTGTTACTTTTTAGTTATGTTAGTTTTTTGAGTTCCTGTCTAAAACATTTTACGGCTCTCTAATTCACTTCTAACCCTCAGTTGTCGCGCTGATATTATTATTATTATATTATTATTATTATTATTTATTCATCTATTATTATTATTATTATTATCATTATTATTATATATTATTATTATTATCTATATTATTATTATTAAGGTTATTAATTAATTATTATTATCTATTATTATTATTATAATTTATTCATTATTATTACTATGATTATTATGTATTTATTATTATTATTATTATATTCATCATTATTCATATATCTATTATTATATTATTTATATTAATTAATATTATTATTATCTCATTATTATTATTATTAATTTATTCATTATTACTTATTATTATTATTATCATTATTTTATTCATTATTAAATTATTATTATTATTATTTTCATATTATATTTTAAATATTCTTAGTAGTAATAAGTAATAGTAGTAGTACTTCTCGTAGTTTATTAAGTACATATTCATTTATATTTATTATTATTAATTTATTTTTTATATAATTATTAGTATAGTTATTATATTATATCTATATTTATTAATTCCTAATAATTTATTTACTTAATTCTATTATTATTATTACTATTATTTCACTTCATATACCTTACTATTATTTCTTTTGTACGCATTTATATTATTACTCATTTAGTTAAGTTAATAATTTTTCACTCTCAACTTTTCAGGTTTCTATAATTTCACTCTTCTTTGCTTAACGAAGCACTCCTTGACTCATGAAAATAAATCTAACTGAATGCGTCATCGCCATTGAGCTACCGGGACAATTTGTAATTGAAATAGTTAACTCTAACACGAGGCCGAGTTCATATAATGAAATTTCACTATTGGAAATACGTGAATAACTAAATTTATGAATAATTAAATTGTATTGCTACTACAATTTTCATCTGCTGATTTGCAATGCTTTATAATTTCCTTAATATAACTATTGAGTTATAAATTCTGAGTACTGAGTATACAAGTGTGGATAAGGTGGAGATTGTAAGATTTATATTAATATTTTGTCATTAATTAGATTTGAAATTTTGAGATATTAGTACAATTTGCTCTGAAGTCAAGTGATTTGAATTATTAAGTTGGGAATTTACTTCTTTGTCCAGAACGACATGGTTTTTGCCATGAAATCTATCATAACCAACGCATCTATTCTCAGGAAATTTCTTTTGCCATCATTTCTATATTTTTTCTCTTCACTAGTCTCTTCACTGCTGGCCCGCACACTTAAAAGTCCTCTTTACTTTAGAATTTGTATTATACTTTAATATAATACTTTTATTCCTATTCTTCATCTGTTCCCTCCTAGACAAATGCAAAGTAGAAGCAGTGATAATAATCTACTTAAATTTTTCATTTTCAATTTTATCTGAGACATTTCCTTCTCTTGATTGTCTCCCATAGAATATCTATCGAAGTGAGCTTGACGATAATGACGCTAAAACAGATACTGAACTATCGCTTTTATGTTTCTAATTATTTTCTAATTTCCATCTATTCATCTTCTCAACTTTCAACTTTTCAATCATCCAGACAGACAGTTAATCCAATTATCCAGACAGGTAATCAAATTATATATGCTTGAATTATTTAATTGGTGTTGGAAGATGAAGTGTAGGCAGTTCGTTAACGAGATGAAGTGGTCTCATCGATATTTCGTTTTTAACCATATCGAGATTATATAAAGTATGTATCGATTATTATTCGATTAGTTTTTAGCGATATCTTTATTTTTAAGGAACCATAACAAAAAAAAAAAAAAAAAAAAAAAAAAAAAAAAAAAAAAAAAAAAAAAGTTTGAAGCAATTATTCCAATTCCATTTCTAAGATATAATTAACATATTAATAATAATGAGGTATTTAAATTATTATAATGTTAAATGTCAATAAAATGTTCACTTACTAATTAAAACTATTTTTTGTTACATAAAACTGAACTGGTTCTTTATATATATATATATATATATATATATATATATATATATATATATATATATATATATATATATATATATATATATATATATATATATATATATATATATATATATATATATATATATATATATATATATATATATATATATATATAATAATAATAATAATAATAAAATTTCAGGAAATTTATTTAAGAAATAAATAATAATTAGAACAATTAAAAATTTAAAAGATAAATTTAAATCCTTGCAATCAAGTTTTCATGCCTTGGTACTATGGATGGCTAACGCACTAGTGCGTGCGATGCGGTTCTGTTGTAAAAAATATAAAGGTGCGGTGCGGAGGAGGTAAAAATAACTGTACGTATGGTGAGGAGCGGTGCGGTGCTCAACGAACCTTATTTTATACCCTCTTGCAACTTTCAAACATGTGTCATATCAGCTGTTAATTGCAAAAGATTATGACAACCTGAGGAAGGTATTTTATGTGACCCACTAAACCAAGGAAGTAGCCCATGCACTTGCCCATGTTGACCATAGATATGCCCATGTTGACCATAGATCTGCCCATGTTGACCATAGATCTGCCCATGTTGACCATAGATCTGCCCATGTTGACCATAGATCTGCCCATGTTGACCATAGATCTGCCCATGTTGACCATAGATCTGCCCATGTTGACCATAGATCTGCCCATGTTGACCATAGATCTGCCCATGTTGACCATAGATCTGCCCATGTTGACCATAGATCTGCCCATGTTGACCATAGATCTGCCCATGTTGACCATAGATCTGCCCATGTTGACCATAGATCTGCCCATGTTGACCATAGATCTGCCCATGTTGACCATAGATCTGCCCATGTTGACCATAGATCTGCCCATGTTGACCATAGATCTGCCCATGTTGACCATAGATCTGCCCATGTTGACCATAGATCTGCCCATGTTGACCATAGATCTGCCCATGTTGACCATAGATCTGCCCATGTTGACCATAGATCTGCCCATGTTGACCATAGATCTGCCCATGTTGACCATAGATCTGCCCATGTTGACCATAGATCTGCCCATGTTGACCATAGATCTGCCCATGTTGACCATAGATCTGCCCATGTTGACCATAGATCTGCCCATGTTGACCATAGATCTGCCCATGTTGACCATAGATCTGCCCATGTTGACCATAGATCTGCCCATGTTGACCATAGATCTGCCCATGTTGACCATAGATCTGCCCATGTTGACCATAGATCTGCCCATGTTGACCATAGATCTGCCCATGTTGACCATAGATCTGCCCATGTTGACCATAGATCTGCCCATGTTGACCATAGATCTGCCCATGTTGACCATAGATCTGCCCATGTTGACCATAGATCTGCCCATGTTGACCATAGATCTGCCCATGTTGACCATAGATCTGCCCATGTTGACCATAGATCTGCCCATGTTGACCATAGATCTGCCCATGTTGACCATAGATCTGCCCATGTTGACCATA
This sequence comes from Trachelipus rathkii, assembly GCA_015478945.1. Lineage (NCBI taxonomy): Eukaryota > Metazoa > Arthropoda > Malacostraca > Isopoda > Trachelipodidae > Trachelipus > Trachelipus rathkii. Next base: position 17,420 of record JABUQX010066085.1, on the reverse strand, counting down.
GATCTGCCCATGTTGACCATAGATCTGCCCATGTTGACCATAGATCTGCCCATGTTGACCATAGATCTGCCCATGTTGACCATAGATCTGCCCATGTTGACCATAGATCTGCCCATGTTGACCATAGATCTGACCATGTTGACCATAGATCTCCCCATGTTGACCATTGATCTGCCCGTGTTGACCATAGATCTGCCCATGCCTCACATATAATAAATGAACGCTTCAATAAGCGAGTCTTAGCCCCTAGGATCAATATATCAAGGAATAAAGGGGACCCCTACATTCGATTTTGCAGAGGGGGTACAACACTCTTACTTTCTTCAACCCTGTATTATATATATAACTATATATATATATATATATACTATATATATATATATATATATATATCTTATATATATATATATATATATATACTATATATATATATATATATATATATATATATATATATATATATATACTTTTTAAATGCATATATATATTAGATTATCTTTTCAAAAATTATATTTTTATTTATATGTTTTATTAATTTTTTTATATGTTTATTTTATATTTATGGCATAGGCTTTAAATTTAACTCTCTAAGTTTGACCTAGACTTTATTTGAATAATAATAATAATAATAATAATAATAATAATAATAATAATAATAATAATAATAATAATAATAATAATAATAATAATAATAATAATAATAATAAGAAGAAGAAGAAGAAGAAGAAGAAGAAGAAGAAGAAGAAGAAGAAGAAGAAGAAGAATTATATTGATATAATAATAATAATAATAACAATAATAATAATAATAATAATAATAATAATAATAATAATAATAATAATAATAATAATAATAATAATAATAATAATAATAATAATAATAATAATAATAATAATAATAATAATAATAATAATAATAATAATAATTATAATAACTAATAATAATAATAATAATAATAATAATAATAATAATAATAATAATAATAATAATAAAAATAATAATAATAATAATAATAATAATAATAATAATAATAATAATAATAATAATAATAATAATAATAATAATAATAATAATAATAATAATAATAATAATAATAATAATAATAATAATAATTTTTATTATATTATTTTTTTTTTAATTGAAACCGTTAAGTGACCCGAAGTGAAATTAAATAAAAATAAATAAAAAATAAAATTAAATAAAAATTTTATTAATTAAATAAATAATATTAAATATATTTATAAAATAAAATAAAAATACACGTAAATATTCAAAGTATAAATAAAACAAGTAAATATTAGTAAGAAATAACTAAAAACAAAGAATAAAAGAAAACGTATATAAATATTAAAAATATTTAAGTAAATTGTCATTCTTTTATTTTAATGTATTTTGATCTTAAAAAAGAAGTCTGACTCAGCATCTAATTTATAAACACGTATTTGAATGTGCCATTTATTCTCTTTACCATTTTAACAATTGCTCAAACAAGTATTCTCTCTCTCTCTCTCTCTCTCTCTCTCTCATCTCTCTCTCTCTACTCTCCTCTCTTTCTCACTGTGTATACTTGTTCTCTCTCTCTCACTCACTCTATCTCTCTCTTTCTAGATGTATATAACTAGTTCTACGTTTTTATATATATATAACTCTTTATATACCATATATATATATATATATATATATAACAAATATATACTCACATTTCTTTTTTTATATTCTCTCTATCTTTCTCTCTCTCTCTCTCTCTCTCTCTCTCTCTCTCTCTCTCTCTCTCTCTCTCTCTCTCTCTCTCTCTCTCTCTCTCTCCTCTCTATATATATATACTCTCTCTCTCTCTCCTCTCTCTCTCTCTCTCTCATTTTCCCTTATCCCTTATCACTGATGAATAGAAATAAATGTTGGCCATAAAACCCTGTCAACGATCTCCCATCAGATAAACGGATACTTTGTCAAGACTGGAAGGCAACGCTTTTTATTAAGCCTCCATGTGTAATGATAAGAATCTGTGGGTTTAAACTTTGAGTTGTAAAGCTGTAAATTATATATACACTTTGTGGACACTGAATTATCAACAAAAAAAATACAAATGTAAGTACGCAAAAGTTATGCTCTTACAGCGATGTGTAAGATATGCCAAAGATGTTCTTTTTTTCTTTAGGTTTTTATCTCCAAAAATTCATTCAAACCATCTTATTATTTTGGGGTACTATACTTTATCTGCAATGAAGATAACATTTTAAAGTTATGAATATTATTTATTATCTGCCATGACTTTTTTTTCAGCATCAGTTTAGAAAATGACTTATTGCCAGATATTAATGTCGATGGGATTGACAATAACGACACATTATGTTTAACATATTAGTAACAATAATAACTTCACAGCCTCTTCAGAGATGCTGCATAAATCTCTCTCTCTCTCTCTCTCTCTCTCTCTCTCTCTCTCTCTCTCTCTCTCTCTCTCTCTCACTCTCTCCAGATACTCTATCTCTCTCTCTCTCTCTCTCTCTCTCTCTCTCTCTCTCTCTCTCTCTCTCTCTCTCTCTCTCTCTCTCTCTCTCTCTCTCTCTCTCTCTCTCTCTCTCTCTCTCTCTCTCTCTCTCTCTCTCTCTCTCTCTCTCTCTCTCTCTCTCTCTCTCTCTCTCTCTTTCATGATATTTGACTTTCAAATTTCAAAGTTACAAAACTTCCATATATTTTAATGAACTAATTTTTCTTTTCGTTCAGAAAATATACTATGTTTAATAATTCAAATAATATACTATGTTTAACCACAATTATTAAACTATGGTTTTATCTTTGAATTTCTATGAAAGCTATTTTACTTCAAGAAAGAAATTCCCTTTTGAAATCAACTTTGCTGAATTGCTATTACAGCAAAGATGCTGTACTTGAAATTATACTGTGCAACAAACCAATAAATCAATCTGTTAGTTAAAAAGAGTTTATATATATATATATATATATATATATATATATAATAACCTCATATATTTATATATAAGATACATATAGATATATAGATATATACTCATATTTATGTATATATTTATATATATACTATCTATATATATATATAAATATTATATATATATATATTTATATATATTAATTTAAATATATCTTTCTTATTATATTTGTTATATAACATATATATATATATATATATATAACATATGCTATATATATATATATATATATATATATATATATATTATTTAAGTTAATAAATTATGGGAAATATATATATAACTACCATAAATAATAATATAAACAACTGCTCTGCTCTTTATATATATATATATATATATATATATATATATATATATATATATATATAGTAACTTTATTATCTTAAAGACTGAGAATTGTAGAGACATTACAAATTAACATGAGAAGTCTTTAGATATATCTTGAACCACAGCAAAAAATTTACTGAAATACTCTCTCTCTCTCTCTCTCTCTCTCTCTCTCTCTCTCTCTCTCTCTCTCTCTCTCTCTTATTCTCTCTTCATCATTTCATCATTATAACAATATCTATCATAGAATAAAGAAGAAAATTTAAGGTAAATATAAATTTAATGTTTTTTGATTCACTTAGGAAATATAATATTTTAATAGGTTGCTTCTGTAACCCAAGGACACTAGCAATGACATTTGAATTCATATAAATTAACTGTACCCTGATATATATATATATATATATATATATATATATATATATATATATATATATATTATATATATATATATATATATATATATATGCTCATCATAAATATATATATATATATATATATATATTATAAGTGTGAAAGTGTGTATGAGGTTTTTACTGCATAAATTAATCGGAATTTTTGGTGATATATCGACCATACCCATTAACTGCCAGTAACAGGCTGATTAGTTATATTATAGGTATACTTTAAGACTAGAATTATTCTCAATATAAGACATAATATGTTTAAAAAAGAATTATTTTATAATTATAAAAATAGAAATCAATTCAGTATATTAAATGGAAAGGAATGCTATATAATTTTATTGCGAATATCCAAAATGCTCAAAATGAGTTATGGTAGATGTGGTTAACTCGATATTGGAATTGAATCATTTAGTTTTCAGGAAATAATCTGAATTTTGGAATAGAGTCTAAGTTAATTTGAGTTTTGGAATAGAGTCTAAGTTAATTTGAGTTTTGGAATAGAGTCTAAGTTAATTTGAGCTTTGGAATAGAGTCTAAGTTAATTTGAACTTTGAAATAGAGTCTGAGATAATTTGAATTTTGGGATAGAGTCTAAGTTAATTTGAATTTTGGAATAGAGTATAAGTTAATTTGAGTTTTGGAATAGAGTCTAAGTTAATTTGAGTTTTGGAATAGAGTCTTAACTTAATAATTTTGGAATAGAGTCTAAGTTAATTTGAGTTTTGGAATAGAGTCTAAGTTAATTTGAGTTTTGGAATAGAGTCTAAGTTAATTTGAGTTTTGGAATAGAGTCTAAGTTAATTTGAGTTTTGGAATAGAGTCTAAGTTAAAGTGAGCTTTGGAATACAGTATAAGTTAATTTGAACTTTGGAATAGAGTCTAAGTTAATTTGAAATTTGGAATAGAGTCAAAGATAATTTGAGTTTTGAAAGAGAGTCTAAGTTAATTGGTGACAAATCTGAAGAAGAAGAGGAAGACTGGATCAAAATTCAAGCTCTTTTATTTATTTATTTACATTTATACCAAAGTTCACTATTCAAGAGCAGTGCCCAATTCTAGGAAGGCAATTACTCTAGGTTATTTCCACCTAGGATCCGGACAAGGGATCAAACCTAGTTCCTGTGCCATGCGACTCAGTAGTTCTATCGATTTATTTTTTGTAGAGAGAATTCGAATGAGCAGAAATATTTTTGTGATGGAAAACCATTTTTTATTGGCTTTACCTCTCCGGCTTTCAGATTATATATATATATATTTTCTCAATTTTTTAATTTTTTTTCCTACTGCATATTATTTATTATTACTATTTTATTTTATTATCTTGTTAGCGTATATTGACTTTTTCCATGTAACGTTTTTTATTTTATGCTGTAGCTAATATTTTTTTGACTGCTAGTAGTATGGCAGCCGCACTGCATTCACAAAGAACATTTCTATTTGTCCTTTATGAATGGAAGTTCTTGAGACGTTTCCACTTACGTGTTAATTTGGCTATCCTCCATCTTATTGGAGTTAGCCCTTTTCGCAGAGGAGTTCGTGATTTATTAAGGAAAAGGTGTTTTTATTGGTTCAAGTTGTTTTTTGGTTCTTTTCAGTTTCGCTATCGAGTTGGAAAATTTTGATGACAAATAGTTGACATGTATCCCTCGGCGTTGTCGATGTTACGCTTAGTTTGAGGCACTGGGTTAGGGTACTTAATTTTCAATCTCGGTAATTGCATTAGTGCCGCTAGCCGAGAATTTATTTGGCTACATCCATTGGGTCTCTATCTTGTCCGTGACGAAGCATTTAATATGTTTGGGTGATCCCCTGTAATTTTTTAAAAGATCTTTGGTGTCGCTAGCAATGATATGTTCGCCCTCTCCAATTCTATGTATACTTATTGTGGGTTGACATGCTCATTTTACTATACAATTTGTATGGTTCACCCCCTGTTAAGTAGTGTTGCGGTTCTCCTCTACAAATGTTGATTAAGTTTATTTGTTTCTCAGTTAGGTCTGTATTAAGTTTCTATTTTTTTGGCTCGTGAATCTAAGGGTTAGGTTTTATTTGTTTGATGCCCTTCTTATGGTTTGATCACCTTACTTGTGAATCCAGCCTTGATTTGGCCTTGACTTCGGGAATTTCATAATATTTATTGATTGTGAACTTGAGACGTCCTTGAGGTGAGAAACGTTCGGCGAAAGGTCGTGGGTTAGGACTTTTATTGATCATAACTTTTTGTTGCTTATTTATATAAAATTATGCTGTACACATTTTATTGGCTCTGGATTCCTCTAGGGACATTAACTTCATTAAACCACAAATTTAATAGTTGTTCAATAAAAATAAGGTCGTAGAAATGTAAGTGATAGCGTGCGGCTAAAAATGACACATCTGCTTGTGCGCGTTAATATCCTATGAAATTAAACTTAATTCTTTCGGATACATGATATAAAAAACTTGTGGTTTCAGTACGTGTGTCTAGGATATCACTGCAGCTATTTAAACAATTTCGGAAGTTATATTTTTTTTTTAAATTTTGGTTTTTAATTTTCGAGATAAATTATGCATTTTGGTCCGAAATATTTTCTAAATTTCAAATTATGTTAAAAATAAATAATACAAAAATTACAAACGTCTATAGGCCGACTACTGTAAGACTGAAATTACTATAATCTCGTAACTAAAGAATTGGCAAAATAAAAAAGCTAAATATGGTGTGGGCGAAAAATCCCTACGCCACGGATAGGTTGACGTATATTATATTGCCACCCGGTTTCTGCGAGGGTTCAAGCGTCGCATTGAGACTTTTCTCCCCCCCGAACCCCCGTTTTGGTCTAATTAACCTGTCAAGAATTGTCAAAAAGTATGTGGCATGACTTGGCAAGTGCAGGCTGCTGTGATGGATTTGCCGATTTATTGATTTGTCAAAGGATTCCCAGCTTGATTTTTTTATTATTCCAAGGTCGGCGAAGTGATTCGAACGACCCAAATGTCAACCTTTTTATTGGCAGATTGAATTTGGTCAAGGTTTCTCAAATCCGGAGCGATTTGTTCTTTTTTCGCATAGATTAGCACTACTCGTCAATTATTGGCAGAAGCAGTGTTGTAAGGTTGCTGAAACCGCGTTTTTTAACAATTTGGATTACTCTACGTGATTTTTAGTTAATATGTATGTAGTTGCTCTCACCAAACGACTTTACCGCTTTTCAAGGGTGTTTATCTAGATTTTCGTGTAGGGAAAAAAAGGGTGTTCCTTTAGAAATTTTATTATGATGAAATTTTCGTTGAAATTAATTCTTTCAGGTTCTTAAGTTAGGGAAAGTGAAAGCTTGTGTACAAGTTTGTTAACGTGTGTAGTATTGTATAGGTAAATTTATTGGGGCCACAAGTGCCTATCTTTGAGGGAGACCAGATTAAACTGTTACTAAAGTTAGGTTAGGGTACGATACTCATTAAGAGTGAATTTATTAATTTAAACATAAAATTGTAAGAATGTTATTGAAAACTTCTAGCGATATGTTATGGAAGTGTGTTATTAGTGTTGTTGTGTTAACTTGAGGCTAGTAAAGTTTGACATCTATAATATTTATTAAGAATTATATAGAAAATATATATCATTACCAAATGGACTTGAACTTTTTTTTAACTATCATATTAACAAATAATCATTCCTTATTATAGTTAAGTTATCAAAAAATATAAATTTAGAACTATACAACTTACTCAGACATACCGTGCTTACTGCGAGAAAAGCACATTAAAACGACACAGATTTTAACATAGGCACACGCGCTAAACCTGATCCTGACTGCAGAGCGGAGCGAAAATTCAGACAACTAGAAACGATGCGATACGTTGGTTTGAGTTCTAGGCGGATGATTAGGAACGGAGAGGGCTTGGCCGATAGTAAAATCCTTAACGAAGACTTTTTTCTAATTTCCTTTTATGAGGAAATACTGAAACAAGAGAATCCATTTTAGAGACAACCACTAATCGGAACAAGAAAATTTGGATTGCTAATCGGTAAAGATTGCTTGGGCTTATAAATCGAATGCGGATAAAGCGAAAGTTGAATGAAGGCATAAATAATTCCTATAACGGCATGAGACGAAGGAGGAAGGAAAGAAAGGATGGAAAGGAAGGAGGAAGGAAGAGGAAGAGGACTAGAAAGAAGGAAAAGGAGAAGGGAAAGGGAAGGAAGAGAAGGGGAAGGAGAAGAAGGAAGCGAGATCAGGACAGGAAGCGAAAGGAGGAAGGAGGAAGTAGAAAGGAGGAAGGAGGAAGAATGAAATATTTCTTATGATTCATGAAGAAACAGAGGAAGAGAGGAAGAAGAGGATTAGTATGAAGGACTGGAATGCCGGAATGAAGGGATAGGAAGGAGGGGAAGGAGGAGGAGGAAGAAGGAAGGAAGGAAAGAAGGAAGGATAGGAAGAGAATTAGGACAGAAATGGAGAGAGGAAGAGGAGGAAGGAGGATGAGGAGAAGGAAGAGGGAGAAGGAAGAGGAAGAGAAGGAAGGGAGGAAGGAGGAAGGAAGAGAGGAAGGAAGAAGGAGAAGAAGGAAGGAGGATAGGAAGGAGAGAAGGAGGAACCAACAAACAAAGGAATGAGGAAGAGTGATTCAAGAAAGCAAAAGGAAGGAGGGAAGAAGGAAGGAAGGAAGTTAAAGGAAGGAAGGAAGGAGGAAGAAGGAAGGAACAGGACGGAAGAAAGACAAGGAAGAAGGAAAGGAAGGAAGAGAGGAGAGGAAAGGAAAGAATAAGGAAGGGAATGGAAAGGAAGGAAAGAGGGAGGAAGGAGGAACGAAGGGAGGAAGAGAAGGAGGAATGGAGGAAGGAAAGGAAGGAAGGACGGATGGAAGGAGAGGAGGAACTGTCAAAGCAAGACTTCAAAAAGAAGGAAGAGAGGCAAGGAATTTAATTGCTTACTGAAGAAGGAGGAAGAATGGAGGAAGGAGGAAGGAAGAAGAAGGGGAAAGGAGGAAGGCGAGGAAAGGAGGAGGAGAGAGAGAGGAAGAGGATGGAAGGAAGGAAGGAGAGGAAGAAGGAAGGAAGGAAGAAGGAGGAGGAATGGAGGAAGGAAGAAAAGGAAGGAGGGAAGGAGGAAAGGAAGGAAGGAGAGGAAGGAAGGAATGGAAGGAAGAGGAAGGAAGGGAGGAAGGGAAGAAGGAGGGAAGGGGAGAGGGAGAAAGAGAGACGTGAGAGATTTTTAGAACGAGAGAGAGAGAGAGATGAAGAGAGAGGAGAGAGAGAGAGAGAGGGAGAGAGACGAACAGACAGAAGATAGAGAGAGAGACAGAGAGAGATAGAGAGAGAGAGAAGAATGAGAGAAGAGAGAGAGAGAGAGAGGAGGATTTGAGATGAGAGGACTCAATTAACCCCCCCAGCACAGTAGGTAGACAGAGAGAATGGGAGGGGGGGCTAGGTTGGAGAGGTGACGCGAACGAGAGTAAGGACTAGGCAGGGACGGTGTCGGGCGGGAAGAGGACCGATATGAACAGCGAAGGAATACAGGTACCGAACGGAGCTATATGCATGAAGGAACGGAGGAATAGGAAGGGATTGGGTGGGCTGCGACCCTTTTAACTGAGACAGTTTTGATCAGCATCCAGGAATGCTGGCTTATGCCTGTCAATCGATCGGCTTGTTTCCATTTGGATCTTTCTTAAGGCGAGGAATTATTTGAGGTGACGCTGCAAAACACCGTGAAAGGATGTCGTATCGGGCCGTGTGGACCGCGATGAGGATCGTAACGACAAAGTGGTGGAGGTGTCAGTTCGAAGGATGTGTTAGTAGGACGAGTTTGACGAGGTAGTGGGGAGGTTCTAGACGTCAGCACTGCCGGACGGAGAGCGAGGAAGTGTTATTGATCGAAGGAAGTGGTGAGGGATAGATATGAATTTCACAGGCTGCGGATGGGGACCTACACGGTTTTCACGCGATCATGAGCATGCAAGTCTTCTTTTAGTAGTGTCCAATGCATAGGAGACGAGGGGAAGGTCTCGGCACTAGTGTGTTTACTGGTTCTCCTGAGCCACAAGGAAGTGTTGAATTTACAGTGGAAAACGTTCTATCATCTTAATGCTCGGGCGGTAATACAGGCAGAGCGTTGGACCGGATGGACACTGAGTCATTCCAAAGGTAAGATTTTCGAACTGTCTCCCTTGGTCTCTTGAGCCGTGGGGATGTACCAAGCTAGCCAATTCCAGTTAAATAGAATGCACTGGCGATGGGGTTTACTGGAAGTTCGCGCAAAAATGGCTTGCGCGGGTTGCTGTAGCGGGCGATGCAGGAAGTTTATTATAGCAAGAAAAATGGCCGCATTCCTTCTAACAGCGCTGTACGTACCTCGCATTGCTGAAGTTCTTGAAAGTACCAGACGATTTGCCCTCACTTCTAAGACTGGTTGCAGGACGCATCCGACTGCTGTCTGAGTCGTCGGTATGGCATCAAGTAGGTGCAAAGTAGAGGGGAAAGCGTGAAAGACGAGAGCAGGTCATTTCCTTATAAGGTGAGGTTATGGCGAGCCTTGTCTTCCAGTTGGGACGTTGAAGATTGCCGAAGAACCCTCTTTCGAACGTTTACAAGAGGTGATGGGGCGAAGGTATTTCTGAAGCGAACGGGATGAATCAGTGATAGAAGCACCATGCCGGAAGGAATTCTGGAGCTGGACGTCTTTAGGATGGTATGGCTGTAAACACGGTCAGCGAGAGGACGGATACCTGGAAGATGTGTGGTCCAGGAAGGTTAGTGAAGAACGCCGAGCACACTTGTCAAAGAATCACACTTTGCCATGTTTATTAAGGTTATCTATAGTAGCGAAGACAAAGGACAATCGCGAGGATAAAGTGGGAACGATTGTGGGTGGTTCGAAGACCGAAAGAGGTACGTATAATTCACAAAGACCAATGGGGTATCTATACGGCAGTTTTTTTTGACGTCAGATGTTGACAGGAATTGATAAGTTTTCAAATGATTTTTTGAATATGTATACATCCGAAGATTTGGACAGGTGAATCCTGCTATGTGAGTGACAGGGTACTATTCTGGACGATTTGATGGCTTTTAGAATCTGTGTTGCGTTAGAGGTGGTACACCGTTGGGTTTGTGCCAAGTGAAGAGGAGATGCGTAGTGGACTTGGAGGGCGGATGATGCTTTGTTGAGGCAGTGATTGATCTCTGCTTGGCAGTTGTGTGTGTGTTCATGGGCAGACTACGGGACGTGGAGTAGGGGACGGTCGCCTATGCTTCTATGTGTGTGGACGATTGTTGTTTAACCTCGGGGTCTGATGCGGTAGAGTCAGAGTGGTTAGTGCGTAGACAGAATCTGATTTGAAAGGGTTTGTTGCTTAGCCGGACTTTGGTATCGTTCGATTGAAGACGGTGAGATGAGCGAGGAGAACTGCGTTCTTAAGTCGATCAGGGTTGTTTGAGTAGTGGTCACAAGAATTTGAAGGGGACAGAAGGTCGCACCTAATAGTAGAAGTCCATCGGAATAACAAAATATCCATGAGAAAGTCTCAGTTCAAAGACGGTGACGATGAATCTGTTGGTACGTAAGTGCTTTAATGATGAATGCTAGCAGCTGCAGATCTCCAAAGTTTCTGCGACGTTTCTTTTTGCAAAAAAAGACGATGGTAAAACGGAAAAGAGTCGGTGGCGATAAGGTGAATAAGCTTATAGGGTACGTAACCGCAAGGATGAGACTGCAGGGGCATTGTTTAGCACGAGGTTGTGCAGTATTGCAGTCTGGTCACCCATCGCTTATGTGAATTACGTCCCTGTTGTTTCGTGAGGTAGGCAGAATTGAGAGAGGTGTGTGTTTGAGGTGATTGATGCGTTGAGCAGCAGGTTGGCTTGATGTGTGGGTACGGCGTAGAACACCGGATGCTTGAGGAGGAGAACGAATATAGTGAGGGAAGAAGAGACAGAGAAGAATTAAGAGAGGAGGAGGACGAGGAGAGGGGAGTGGGAGATGATAACTTGATCAATAAGTGGACGAGCTTCTTGAGTGCTCGAATTCAATAGTAGAGTCGAATGATTGACACTCTCTTAAAGAAGCGCACTATGCGAATTCAAAGACACGGTGTTGGGCGGGAAGGATAGATTACATTTGTTAGATTGGCCAGCGATTAGGTAGGTAATGGACCCTTGACCTGGGAATGTGGTACCATAGGCAAAGGTAGTACATTGAGCGTAAGAGGCTGCTGCTTTACAATACGATGCTGCGAAAGTGCGCAAATTCGTGTAGTACATTTAGGTATTCTGTGCGCTGCTGTAAATTGGGAGATCCGTAGGAGCTCGTGGAGAAAGGCTGCCTGAATATAGATACAGGCAAAGGTGGATTTTTTACATCTTAAATTTTTAACTTTGGTTATTAGCTGTCTCCCAAAGCTTCCATTTCAAGAAGTTTTTTTTTTTTATCCGGTCTGTAACTAATTAACTAGAAAGGTTCGTTTTTAATTGAGATATGGTGGTGTTTATGTGTTTGAACGGCAACAATCCCTCAACTTTGTAGGCCTTGAGGCAAATCTAGTAACGCCCGAGGCGTCACTTATGGTGCCTCCAATTGCATATCGAGGTGGTGTGGTCAGGTTCAAGTTATTCTCGATACTTCATGTAATAAGTTGTGACTTTTTTGGTCTGAGCCGTAGCGAAGTAACGTGACATCTTGAACATGTCTTTCTTGATAGGAGGCCACTATAGTTAAATAATAATTAAAAAGTAAGAAATATGCACGGGGCTTACTGTGGGACCTCCTTAGTCCGATTTGAAATACTAAAAATATTTAATTAAGAGAGAAAAATTCACAAAGTTAAACATTTCACTACAAGAGCCCTCCAAAAAATTATCTCTTATCAGAGTGGGTGAAACAAATGGTTTCAATGGCCTTTGTAATTTGGCAACGAGCCCCCAACTTTAGTCAAATGTATATTGAACAAACTAGGAGTGTTGGTTAGGCAGAACAGTTTCTGTGAGAGACTCTTGAGGTTAATGGAGGGATGACAGTGTGCGGTTCCTCTGAGCCTTGGGAGAGATGCGGCGAAGGCCGGTGTTGATAGAGTCAGGTCACCCTTTGCTTGGGACAACCGTGAGGATAATGATGACGCATTTTCTCTTTATTCCCAAACGCAAGGGTCCCAAAAACAAAACATATCAGTTATAAATATAATTTCAAAACAAAAAGAGAACAACAAAATATAATATATATTTTTAATAAAAATATCAGTATTGAAAGTGAGATCTTCGATAGGGTGTGCTATATTGTTACAATATAATGTTTTAAATATTGCCATTAAAATACACTTATCAACCTGGACTGAAATTTGAACCTTTAACTTAACTTAAACTTTTTAACATTAGTACAAATATAAAAATTAAATATAAACTTTTTATAACCATTAGTTTATTTTCAAATTGTAAAAACACCAAAAATAACAAGCTAAGCGCACGTTATAACCTCTCGTGCGCCAGAAGCGAGGGAAAAATTCAGAGACGCAAGAATAAGACCCTGCGACGTTGGATATGGGTTATGGCGGAATGACAGAGAAGGAGAGCCCTTGCCATATATATAATATTATATATTATAATTATATTCTTATTTATTATTATATTATCTATAATATATATTATTATTATATATTATTATATATATTATATATTTTATATATATATATAAATCCTACGAAACACTAGTTTTCGTAAACTCTTCTGTATATAAAAGGATAGTACGGATTGGGAATAGTAATTCGAAAGATGAGAGTTGGCATCGGTAATTTAATAAAATTTGGTTGATAGGAGGATTGCTTGCGCATATAAAATCGATGTGGATAAAGCAACATGAATGTTGAAGAATAAAAAACAGAAGATAAGAAATAGCTAAATACGGGAGGAGTGAGAGGATAATATCTTGTTATTTATATTATATCATATATATATATTTATATTTATTTATTTATTTATTATATTATATTATTATATCATAGTTTATATTATATAAATTTATATATCATTATATATTATATTATTATTTATTTAATATATATATATTATTATTATCTTTATATATATATATTATTTTATATATATCTAATATATATTTTTATATTTTTATATATATAGATTTTATATATTATTGTATATATTATATATAATATACTGTTATACTTCCACTTTATAATACTATTTATATTATTATATTATTATTTATTTACTTATTTATATATATTTATTATTATATTATATTATTATATATATATATTTAATTCTATTACTATATATATTTATCACTCCCTTTCGAATATACTATCTTTAATCTGACCCGTGTATTGCATTCACGCCATCTTTACTATGGTGATTAACTTTGAAGTCAAAAGCAGTTATTGATTCTTAACCACGCACAACTGCTGTTTCATCAAACCATTCCCCCCCGATGCGTCCTTTCCTTGCGGTCTCTGATCCTTGTTGATCGGTTATATATCATTTTTTTTTATTCATATTCTTATTATTTAAATATGTATTATATTTTTATTTATTTTTATTCTTATTTTTTATTTTTATTATTATTATTATTTTTATTATATATTAATTTTTCTATTATTGTTATTTTATTATTCTTTTTTTTAATTATTATTATTATTTATTATTTTCTTTTGTTTATATTTTATTATTTTTTTTATTTTTATTATTAATTTTTTTATTTTATTTTATTATTATTTATATAATCTTTTTTTTTAATTATTTTTGTCAAATATTATTTATTAATATTAATTATTATTTTCTGATTTAAATTATAATAATATTTTTTTATTATTATTTGTTATCATTCTTTTTGTAATAATTATTATTATTTTATTATATTTTTTTAGTTTGATTATATTATTATTTATCGCGTATAGGCATGTCCAATATCTTTTTATAGGGTGACCTATTCCTCCATCTGAGTATTGTATAATTATTTTTATACAAGTATATAGAAAGTGCATTCAAAAAACACTATTTACATAATTTTAATATATTATATATATTATTTACTCTTTTATACAAATTAAACCCTTATATATCTGATTTTATATTATTATATATTATATAATATTATATATATATTTTTTATTTATATAACTTATATTATATATATATTTATATATATATACTATATAATATTTTTATATTATATACATATTATATTTTCTATATTTTTATATTCATAAAAAAAAAAAAACATTTTATAATATTTATATTTTATTTATTTTGTTGATTTAGTTTTATTATTATATATTCATACTATATTAATATTAATTCATATAATAATATATAGTATATAATATATATAATATTATATTATGTATATTCATATATGAATATTTTATAATATAATATATTATATATTTAATATATATAAGAATTATTCTACAATATTGTTTGTTTGACATTTTATATATATATTATATATTATTATGATATTATATATTAATATTATATATTATTATATTTATATATTAAGTATTATATATATATTATATATATATTATTATATTATTTTAATTATATATTATATATACTATATATATAGATTTATGATTTATAGTGTTGCTGGTTATATAAGGGTTAGGTATAATTTAATTTGTTAGTATGTGGTTAGGTTAGGTTTAGTTAGGTTTAGTATGGTTAGGTTAGGTTAAGTTAGTTATGTTTTTTAGTTTAGGTTAGTTAGGTTAAGGTTACCAATGAAATGCATGTTATTACCCCTAAATGATTTAATAATAAGATTCCATTAATTATTTGAGGTTTCGCTCCTGAGTCAAACGGCTTATAATAGACCTCTTCTTATTATTCTATTAATTTATTAATAATATATATATATATAGTTAATTATTTATTTATTATATATAGTATTATATATACTATTATATATATATAATATACTATATATATATATAATTATTATATATTATATATATATATATCTATATATGTTATATATATTATATATATATATTAATTTATATATATATTATTATATTTATATATATTATATAGTTATAACATTCTATATATTATTATTATATTTTATATTAATAATATATTTATTTATTATATATTATATATTATATTATATATATTATTATATATTAATATTATATATTATATATTTATTATTATTATATAGATTCATATATATTATTATATTTATATTATATATTTATTATATATATATTAGTATATATATATTACATTATCTGATTATTATATTGATATATATATTATATATATTGTATATACTAAATATTATATATATATTATATATATATATATTTATATATATAATTTATTAGTATATATATAGTATATTATATATATATATCTATCTATAATATATATATTTTTTTATATTATATATATATTTATTATATATTATATTATATTTATATGTATTATTATATTTATATATATTATATTATGATTAATATATATTATTATTATAATAATATATTTTTATATATATTATAATTATTTATAATATATATATATATTATATTTATATATATTATATATATATCATTATATTATATTATATATATGTATATATTATTATTATATTATATATATACTTAAAAATATATATATATATATATTAAATATATTATAAATAGTATTATATATATATAGTATATTTATTATTATTTATAGATATATATATATATTATTTCTATTGTTATTTTTATAGGAAGGTTACTAATAAGAGTTTTAACAATTTAGTTAAGTTCTTTGATTTAAATTTAGTGCCTTAAAGCAGAGATACGTGACTGGGTGAGGGCCGTTGTTATATGATTCGCGGCTAGTCTACGACTTAGGATATCAGTGGTACAATTAAATTTATTTTTACTGAAATGAATAATTAGAAGCACTAGAATTATGAATATTTTAATGGAATTATTTAAAAAAGCAAATTAGATGTACTACAAGTTTAATAAATGCCGACTTTAAAAATTTTAGGATTTACCAAATAATTTCAGTGACGGGTATGGAACAATATTTTTGTTTCTAATTTATTTGGGAAAAATCTACACGTTTCGAAGAGACAAAGCAAATGTCTTATTATTTTTGATTTCAAAACCTTTGCAACATATCTGTGGTTTTAGTAATTTTATCAATTCCTGAATAGAATTTTAACAAGGATGATGCTATTTAAATTCTGCTGAACTTACAAGATCTTTAATCGACTCATGAATTATCACAATAAATATGATGTTTATAAATATCTCAACATAGCACGTGTATGTCTTTTTTTTAATTGAAATATTT
Organism: Trachelipus rathkii; assembly: GCA_015478945.1. NCBI lineage: Eukaryota > Metazoa > Arthropoda > Malacostraca > Isopoda > Trachelipodidae > Trachelipus > Trachelipus rathkii. The sequence goes on along the minus strand of JABUQX010066085.1, from coordinate 423 downwards.
TTCTTTTTCTTTCTGAACTATCAAATAAAAAATTTTATTTTTATATTGAACGATCATACATAAAATTAAGCTAAGTATAATAATCACACAAAAGATATAAAAATGTCTGGCGGATTTCCTTTTGCTATGTCCCAAAATATCAACATGTAAATATTATATTTTTTTATATTGCTAGTCTGACAGACCGCATAATTATTTCTAAACATAATAACTTAATTTTGTGTGTCTTGTCATTTTGCCTATTTATAAACTCTAAAGCAAATGGAATGTGGATTGATTTTGTCATTCATTTCTAAAATAAGTCTAAATTATAAAAAAATTGTTCCTGAATTAATAATAATTTTATAAATATATAAAATATTCCTGAAACAAATAAATAATAATTTATCATAAAATGAAAATATCACCAACTTGAACATCTAA
>JABUQX010066084.1:22500-37649 GCA_015478945.1 Trachelipus rathkii | reverse complement strand
AAAAGGGATAAAAAAAGATGTGAAAATATTACAATTCCCACTAAATCTAGAGGTAGAAAATGGCGTGTAATTGAGAATAGGGACATTACGTTTCAAATTTTACGTAACACATTCACCATCCATACACCCCCAGTAACCAAATACACAAAACCAGACCAAACAATCCTAATACGGACTATCTAGATATATATTGTATAGTTATATATATTATTATTTTAGTTAATATTTATTGATTATATTATTATATATTATTATTATTATAATTATGATGAAGATTTCATTGATATATATATTAAGTATCATTATTATGTATTATCTTTATACTTGCCATTATAATATATTATTCATATTAATCATGCACTAAATTTTTAATATATTAAATTATTTATTGGGTCAAATGATAAAGGTTAATTTTCTAATTATTAATTATAATTTATTATTATTGATATAAGTTTAAAATTATTATTTAATATTATACCAGTAATTATTGATCTAAAAGTTACTAGTTATAATAAATACCTGAGTACAAAATTTGTATAGGTCTGTATATTTATATGAACCATTTATTTGAAAGCGAAAATATAAAATTCATTGAATGGTCAGAAATAAAGATTTAAGAAGAATTCGGATTATTTTGCTTTTATTTTTTTCTTTTATCAAGATGATATTTTTGTTATTTTCCAGTTGGTTATAAATATATTACATGATTGTCAGGGTACTTTTAAAGCTAACATAAGTTTCTTCGTCAAAACAATGATAAATTAAATGAAAACAAGTTATCATTTCTAACTTTAAATATGCATAACTTGCACATTAATGTTGTCTTATTCAAAACTTTTATTATTATTATTATATTATATTATTATTTATTATTTATATTATTATTATTATGTTAATATTTATTATCATGTATTAATTAATTTCAATTATACTAAAATTATTATCGTATTATTATTAATTAATTCACATTTATTATTATCTAACTTTTTTTTATACTATATATTATTAATTATATTATTTTTATCATATAAGAATTATATCTTTTAGATTTTGAGATCTCTTTTATACTAATTTTGAAATGTAGTTGTGCCGTCTGCATTCGAGGATGGAAAATTGGTTTGAGATACAAGGTTATAAAAAATATAAGATTGGTTAGAAATTAGTTTGGGGGAGGTCTTCATGGTCAACTACCCGAAATAAATGTTAGGAGTAATTTTTGCAGTAGTGGTAAGGATTGGAACATAGCTTTACGACGAGAAATTTTGCTTACACACTTTCATAGAACCGGCTTCATCTGTTGAGTTATCATGGAGTAAAGTTACTTCATATTTTCAAAAAAAAATAAGTATTAATGTAATATAAATTATTTAAGTCAGTATTAGTAAACCCTAAAAGCTGTTTATAATTAAAAAAAATTAATAATATAAAATGAAAATATACATATGGATAAAATAAAATTTTTCGGCTAGAAAATTTTGACTGATCACTTATAAAATCCTCTGACATGCTCTTTCACTAGTGTTACGTAAGTGGACTCGCGTGAAGGGATAATGAATTGCATCACTAACCTTACAATTGCCGTCCATGAGCCAGCCATCGGTTTTGCGTCAAAGTCCCAAAGTAAACGTTGCAAAACCCAAAAATAACACAACCCTTAGAATGTTGTTCAAGCAAGACATTATCATAGAGATTATCTTAGAGCAAACTTAGAATTTAGAAGCCTATTTTCTAAATGTAACTAAATTCTCCTCACTTATGGTGAAGATGTCATAGGTAAATAAATCTTTTCATATTTAAAATAAAAAAAAAGAAGGTTTTCTAAAAAAGGCATTTTAAAATACTTAATGTAATATTAGAAAGAATGTCACAAAATATTGAAACTGATAAAGTATACTGTAATAAAAAATAAATTATTTTAATAATGTTAAACTAATTTTAAAAGTTTAAAAAGTAAGAACATAAATGAAAATTTTACTTAAATCCTTCTATATTTGTTCTAAACATTTATCTATTTAATTATTAAGAACTTTGGAATCGCGTTATGATTATAGAACTATAAATCAATAATATTATATATTAATATATAAATATATGTTGAGGAAGGGTTATAAGTATATATATATAATAAAGCAAACATACTAATATATATTTATATTTCTATTTATAATATATATAATATATATCATAAATAAATAAATATAGATTATGGTAAAATATATACACATTATAAAATATATATCATTATTATTCCCATATTAAATATAAAATAATAACTACTCGATATTATATTTATTTAAAAATCTATATAATTAATATAAATATGATTAGTATAAAAAACAAATAATAATAGTATATATAATACAATCACTAATATATATTTCAATTTATATTAATATATAAAGGTATATATATAACTAAGTAATTAGTAAGCCTAATATATATATATGATAGTAATCTATTTACTAACTAATGGTATAGAACATATATATTATATATATTACTTAATAAAAGTAAAGATCTTACAACGTATTAATAATAATATATATAAACTAATAAAAGCATATGTATAGTATAATAAAGTATAGTATAGTATAGGTATATCTACAGTATAAGTATAAATTTTATAAATCGTAGGGTGAACAGATTACAACAATTAATAGTTGTAGTTATACATTATAATATATAAAATATATCATATATATAAAATTATATATATATATAATATCTCAAAACCTACAATAGCTGAAAATATTTTAAAGAAAATGGAAAAATTATAAGTGCTAATGATTGTAGAACAATAAATGAACTAATAAGTAATAAAAAAAATTCCTCAACATTATGAATTACTTATACATAAATGGGAATAAAATTGAATGAAACTCTGAAATCGCAAATATGTTTCAATGATAATACTATCAGTGGTCATCATAAACATATTAATAAGTAATTAGCACTTGTTACTCACAATTGTATTAACTTAGGTCTGATAGCAATTTCGAAATCTGTACAAGTAACTATAATATAATAAGTCAGTATTTTTAAAGCTTCTTAAAACAAGAAATGTTGCAATGTTAATATAAGATGTTGGTTTTGTGGAAAATACTGAAAGATTCAAATAATTTAATTATATAAAGTTTCATTAAACACAATAAAAATTGCAAATGAATGCATTTTGTCTTCGTTGAGTGAGCAGCATAAAAAGAATGTATTACGGATCTTGCATCTCCCACACTGCTTAACTAAGCGTGTATTTAAAGCAAGCTCTAAATGAAAATACATATGTCGAACATCCATATAATTCGTTTCCAATTTTTCTTTTCCCGTTGTGAAGCAAGTTGAAATAAAGAATATGTGTTATAATACCATAGATGTCGAGATATTATTAATTTTTCTGGGTGCAAATGTTAATTACTGTCTTCTCCCGCCCGAAAAATAATCTGGGTACCTTCTGGTGAAATCATGAAATTCTGCAGCATAATACCTGAATATGCTTTGAGGGAAAAGGGCTCATTCATTATCTCCTAAAAATAATATCTTTAATGTTTAAACCTCTATTTCAAACGTGAACGTGTCTGATATTTTTTGAAAAGTAATAATTACTTTGAAATACTTTTGTTACTACAACCAGGTAACCACCATACATGTAGGGGATAACAGAAGGCCTTGCTCCCCATAAGATATTAACGCACCTTTTCTTAAAAAACCCTCAAATACAGAAAAGTCATATAAATGAGCTCCAAAAAAAGCTCCAAAAAAAAATAATAAATAACTTATTGAAGAAAAGCATGGTAAGATAAGGAAATGTTGCCTCTCTATTCACTTTGCAATTACGTTACCATATTATTTATCCTTTGATCTATGAATAAATCATCTGATTGCACTTCTTGATGGTCGCGTAGAGTGAGTAGTATAAAGAGTTACATAAAACAGTTATGGGTTAATTAAGTTGAATTCTGTCACGACTTAGCATATAGGAAATCTACATAACAATTCAATAAATAATTAGATAATTTAGTATAAATTTTACAGCAACTTGTTTGCCTTTCTCTTAAAGGCAAATAAATATACACTATGATTATATAAATAATATAATCTAAATAATATATAAATTTAGAGATATATAAATAATAACTATATATATCATATTATATAATATATAAACTAATAATATAATAAGAAGACAAACTAAGATATCAGTATATATAATTATAAAATGGATATACTTATATAATATTTTTGTAAAACACTCCCATAAATTTTGCAGTTTTTATTTTATGCAATATTTTATTTTACTAATACTAAATAAATTATATATATATAATAAAATAATCATATATAGGTATTATATAATATAATAAATATATATTTAATAAATAATAATATACTATATTTAATTATAAGCATATTGTAAAATTATAAAATAATGTTACTAGTAATGAAGATATATATATATAACAGTAATAAATATTTAGATATAAGATACATCTGAAACAAAATTACATTATGTATCTGTTTAAATATATGAAATACTAACAGAATAAAATATATAAAATATTATGATTCCCAAACTAACGATATATAAATTTATAGGGTTATATTACTATATGATATAAGGATATATAATATCATATAATATAATATATATATATAATAATAAGAATTATATTTATATATATAACAATTAAAATAAATATTTAGGACGGTATACAATCATGAATATTATTCTTGAGCAATTTACTTAGTAAACATCCCCTTAAACCTTATTTACCCAAACACAAAACATTTATTCTAAATTTGTTCCGGTAATATATTATAACATATTGGATACATTGTCAATCACACCAAGAGGCAAAATAGGCACGATATTCATTTCTTACATTATTCATCAGTCTATTAATCTATATTCGATATTCCTTTCTGAGGAGAGGAAATTTTGGGCACTTTGCCGGGGTTTGTAGTGGGTTGATTAAAAAAAAATTTAGACTCAAATATTTCAACAATGAAGTACTTTCTAATTTCATTTCTAATCACTAAAAAAAATTTGAGAGAATTAGAATAGATATGAAAAGGCAGTTATAATTTTAAAAAATTTATTATTGTTATTATTATATATTATTCATTATTAATTATATTAAATTGATATTTATATATAGTAATTATTAATATTAGTTATATCATTATGTGATTATTATTATTATTATTATTAATATATATTATTTATTATTATTAGAATTTTTTAGCTGCTTAGGAATGTTATTATTGATATAAATTATTCATTAAATTTATTATTATATATCATTATTTTGTTAATATAAGCAATTTTATATATCAATATATTATTTTGAATAAATATTCTTTTATTAATTAAATTTTTTAAAATATATAAAGATAATGTTAAAGTGCCAAATAGCTTTTCTGTTACTTCTCTTAAGAGTATTTAGTATAAATACATCTTGAAGGAGCTTCTTTATGGACTAATAACCTATAGCGTTGTGAAATATCAGATGAATAGTGAATAAATGAAATTAAGGAAGTTAAACAAAATGTAAATTCATGAAAAAAGATCAAATGAAATCGAAAGAGGGTTATTAATTAAAAAGATTTAACAATAATAATGAGATAACTAGTCAGAAACTGAAGTCAATGTAAAATGTCGGATATGGCACCCAATAAAAATCCTCAATATAATCAATGGTGACATAACACAACAACTATGAACTTGTCAAAAATTTCTTGCCCTTATATATATTAATATATTATATATATCTATAAATATTATATAATATAAATATATACATTAATACTAATAAATATACACTAAATAAATAAGATTAATTATAATATTAAATATTAATAAATAATAAATTCTAAATATAAAATATCATAATAATTTATAAACTAATATTATAATATAATATATTAAATAATATTTTAAATATAAATAGATACTGTAAATAATATATTAGAATATCAATATTCGAATAAATTATTAACTATAATTTATATATCATTATATATAGTAAATAGTATATATATAATATATATAATTATATATATATAATAATAATAATAGATGCGATTGTATTTATGTTGACAACAAAGCCAAAGTATTGGATATCTTTGTTAACCAATGAGATTATAATTTTCGAATTACAATGTTTACTATCGTGCCATTTTATGCTGTGTAATAAATTAAATTTATATGTGTTGAATCCTTTAGTAAAGAGAGCTTGTAATTATAATTGGTAACATTAAACCAATAAGAATTCGAATTTAGATATTATCATTAAAGAGTTTAACCATAAAAATTTAGCCCTTCTTTAAAGAAAAACAAAAACATAATAATACTAAATATCTTAATTTTTTTATAAGTAATAATAACAACAATAAAAACAGATTATAAATAATATTTATTTTCTATATATATATAATATAATATATAAATATTATAACCATATTATATTGGTAATAATAAATAATATAATATAATAGATATAATATAATGAAAATATTTAAAATAAACTATAATATATATACTATAATATAAATAAATATATAATTATACTATTTTTCTTATATATCTCGCACGAACTGGAGAGAAAGAGCGAGAGCAGAAGAGACAGAAGAGAGACGAGAGAGAGACGAGAAGAAGAGAGAGAGAGAGGAGAGACGGAGAAATAGAATGAAAAAACGAGAGAGAGGAGCAAGAAAGAAGAGAAGAGAGAAGAGCGAAGAAAGAGAGAGAGAGACATTTTGCGTAGCAACGACTTTATATCTTCCCCAAACTTCACGAGAGGCGGGCGGTGCGAACTAAACATTGAGGGTTCTTTATAAACTGATTTTATCTTTCTTTTTTTTTTTTTCTTTCTTATTTTTTTATTTTTTTTATCTTATCTTCTTTTTATTTGGAGGGAACTTGAATATAGGGTGTCACTCCGCAGACTGAGTGTGGCTCACATCGGGGGGACTGAGACCGCAAATGACAAAGACTTTACCCGCACATCATTTGCGGGTAGTCATGTTAGTCTTACAGGGGGGATTCGGCGACAACACAAATATTGGGATCAGATGGGACAATGTTAGCAAATGTATAAGATTCAAAATGAAGAAACCGACTGTGGCCGAAGAGGTTACCATGAGCGTGCATTAGAGTGACCTGGGCCATACCAGACACATTACACCTAGGACTTCTCTTTTTTCATTTTTTTTTTTTTATTATTTTTTTTTTTAATAATTGAACTGCTTTTTTTTATTGTTCATTTTGTTAATATCTGTATAATTTTATTTATTTTTTTTATATCTCTTATTCTTTTTACTTTTTATTTATTTCTTTTTATTTTTTTATTTTAAGTTTCTTTCTTTCATGGATTTACTTATATATATTTTCTAATTTATATAACGCATAATAAAAATAATATAGTTACTTATATTATATATAAATAATCGTATATGAATTAATATTAACTCGATTTTTATTTTTTATGGGTTATTCTCCATATATTTATATATTATATATTACCTATCTTGAATGATCAGTGCTCCTCCATGGTGGAGGGGGGGGGGTATTATATATACAACGGTGTCAGTTGTTAGAGAGAAGGGGAGCTGGGGCGGGGGGTAGGCGTGGGGTGGGTATATTATATTATAAATATTCATTAGACAAACATAAAAAGATATCATACTATATAAACCAACTCGGTTATGTTATCACTTTTCATTTTATCTCTTATTAATATTAATTTTTTTTTTGTTTATTTCTTATTAGGGGAGAATATATACTATAATTACAATGGAGGGAGGTATACTTATTATATATTATTAGAGCGAGCGAGTGGACGGTACGGGGGGAATCCAATATTATATATATATATAATTATATACCCTGATATATATATTATGTTTTTTTATTATCTTTTATTTTTATTTCTTGGACTATATATATATAATTCTACAAACAATAAATAAATTATAAGTATAAAAATAATACCTCCCAAATTATGGTTATGGTTGATAGTAGTCTCCATTGACATTTCCAGTGACCTAGCGGTTGATGCCTTTCACTTTCCACACTCATTCTCACGACAAACATCTGCAAAACCACCTTTTAATCCACTTATCTTATAGTACATTACTTATAATCCACGCATCCCATCTTCTTAGATCAACATCGTCTACAGGACATCCCTCTCCCATGTAATTAATCAACTATCTGTTGTGCGTGGAAAATGAATTGCCCACAGTTACTGTCACCTTACTGCAGTGTTCATAGACGCGACTTAACATAGCGACACGTGGTAGTTGAGGTAGGCTGCCCACACACTATACCAATACGTATCTTTCGCATAATATGCATAATGCGAATACTCGGAGAAGTCTGTGCAATTTCTACCATAACTCGCACTTCACTTATCTTTCACGAAAAAATGTATTGAATCGATCCATGAGGTCTATGAATGTCAGAAGATAAACTGCTTGAGTGAAAAGATAGATACACGTGACCATTGGATATATTAGAAAGAGGCAGAATAATGCATGTTGCTTTGCCATACTGAACAAAAAGATGAAACAGGAAACTAATGAACAAGCAGTTAGTGTCAGTGTGAAATTGTATATGTATGCTGTTACTGTGGAACAAATGAGAGGAAGAGTAAGCTAAAGAGAAGGAGTTGCAATTTCTAATGATTGACCTATCGACTGATAGCTATGATATCAGATTTTATGTGTGTGATGAGTACTAGATTTTCCTAATTAGCACTAAATTATAAGTTTGAAAGTGTTCAACAAATTATCGTAGGATTTATGAACACATAGTCCATCTTGAAGACAGGTCAATGTTACGTAGAAGCATGCAACTTTTCTGGGTATAATTCCTAGAATGATGTTTTATGGATGAATTAGGCTAACATAAGCTTCCAGATTTGATTGTTATCTTGTGACACTAACATGGTGATAGGTGACCTCAAAAAGGATGGTTACTAACTCAATACTATAATATATTAAAAAAGTTGGGTATATGAAGAGGACTCATATACAGGTCTTTAGGTTCGATTGTCGGGAAGAAAAGGAAATGGAGGAAGTTAATAATCTAAATATTCTACGAGAAGGTGCAGTAGCTTCGTTGAGAAAGAAGTAGTGTGTTAAGTGCCAGATTTCCTTTAAAACACAGAGTAATTCATAAACCATACTAGAGTGCTTAAGCTAGGAAGCTCATCGAAAGTGAAAAGCATGATTGAATCGTTTGTGTTTGTCGAAGAACAGAGATGTTGACAGATGTGTGAGATGTTAAGTCATGACATGAGGGGCCATTACGGAATGGGCTCGCTTATCGAAAACATATAATGATATCTTATGTAAATTTACGCTAGTCTGGGCGTTGGATGGACCGGAGAAGGCGATAAGCGAAGGAAGTGAGTAGAATTAAGACCGAGAAGAAGGAAATTGAACAAGGTAATAAGGGTTATTATTTAAGAGCGCTTGGCAAGCAATTCCAGTGATGTAAACAAGTTGACACACTGCAAAAAACCTGCGAAGCAAAAAGAAGGAGCGGTTTAGGTTATACGTGCAAACAGTAACGGTATCGTGGATGTGCTACAATGTAGGAAGAGGTAAATAAGTTAACAGTAACGTGTCGCAATGAATAGGTCGAACAAGCGGATATAATAGAAACAAAAACGAGCCGTCACCAACTGCAATCTACTAAAAGCACAATGTGTAGTTTCAAAAGAAAGTTGTTACTTATACAAGGAAGAAAAAAGAATAATAAAGATAAAATTTAAAAATGAAAAAAGAGAAAAATAAACAAGTCTGAAAGGAGATGATATCGGGGACTTACCATGGAGAATTGGGAGAATTCTCTGGCGGTAAGCGCTTTATAAAGTAAGAAACTGAGAATCACATGCACATCTAGCTGAGAAAATACAGGCAATAGGATGGAGTCGCTCTTCGTAACCTATAAAAGGACTTTGGCCAGAGTAATGTGGAGGAGAAACTTACCGTGATAATCTGCACACAGTTGCCTCACGAACAAGGTATATAGAATGTGTTGTGGTTGCATTTGCAACGAAGGAATAGGTATTTTGGTGGATGAGATCACTTATACGAGAGAGGTAATGGTAGAATGAAAAGATTGAAAGTATTGGATTACTACTCATGCAGGAATCAATGATAAAATTACCTGATATGATTCAAGAACCGGAAGCGATGATGATGATAGAGTTGATTTGGGAAGATCTGCTGCTCAGACAAACGATTTATGGAAGCGGAATATATTACCGAGGATCTGAGAGAAGGCAGATAGTACCTCTATAACAGGTAAGGAGGAAAGGCTTACTGTAGAATTAAGGCGGACTATTTATAAGATGTATGCATAGCGAATATTATCATGTGGTGATGATCTTTTATTCGAAAGGCTGATGGTCAGAATACACTTCATTGCGTGAATTAGAACAGATCGTTTATAATGTTAAGGATGAGTGTGATCAAAATGCTTCTATATTCAAACAAAATAAATGAAGAAAAATGACCAGGAAAAAAAGAAATAAAATTAGTTATTAGATGTTATTAGTATTATTAAACAGCCGACATTATATGAATACGGAATATTTAATGTAGAAGAAGGAAGAAAGGTTATCAGTCAATATATGCGTGTCAGGTGGAAGGCTTCTGAATGAAGTTAAAAAGTATGTATGACCATAGTGAAACGCTGTGTTAAAAATAACAATGGATTGAAATGAATTGGATATCTAAATTAATACGGATCTGACTGCCAGGAATGTTTTTAATGTCTCCCATGTATTCAATTGATCATGCATCGCGATGAAAGAAATATAAAAGAGTGAGTTTAGCAGGGATGGTCTTTTAGAATATGGACAACATTTGATAGAGAGCTGGAGAGAGTTGTCCCTACCTTATTATTATGCAACTATTTATTGTTTGTGTAAAAGATATGTGGTCATCCAAGAGAGTGTGAAGCAGATCTTGGTTTACGAAGATTTTGTCCCACGAGTGGTAAAAGGTACAGAAGGGCGAATTTAGAAAAATATAACTTAGATAGAGTCAATAACTGGTTTTATGGCCTTCATTGTGGCAAAACATTCGGTTTATTAGTAAGATGTTCCGCTGCTAGCACTGGAACAATGTTCTAGTTTAAATATTTTACGATTATATGTTGAGATGAAAACGATAGATGATATAAAAGCCAGCAACAAACACCATGTAAGTACAGGAAAACGGAGTGAAGACAAACGGTAACAATGAAGAAGAAGGTGGCTGCTATATGCAATTAACGATTCGTTTAGAATATGACCAATACCGCAGGAGATGGATAAACCTTTCGAGTCGCGCTAGCCGGCCTCTTAACCAAAAATAGAGAAGCTCCTGTTGAGCACTATGACTAACCAATTAATAGTGTCAACATATATCAAAATAGAGTGAGACAACTGTCTAAAAAGAGGCGCTAGGCTAAATACCAAGGCACCCCGAAATGGTTGTTCAGTGAGACATGTGTATGGGACGTCTTATGTATGTATAGGAGAAAGTGTACTAAACATGCGCACGGAATTTTAACGTGTGAATTGTTGTTGTGTGAGAAAATTGGTAAAGAAGAAAAATAAGTCGAAAGACCATAGTTTTTTTTGGTTTCTTCGTAATTCAACTAATTCGAGTTTCAGTATATCGTCGTCGTGATTTGAAAACTCTGCATGTGGTTAATCCGGTGTACTTATACCCATAATATTAGAGTAGATTGCTGGGATGCGACCGGCGCGACACCAAAGAAAAGTGATAATTAGTAAAGGAATGCCTGGCGAAATAATAATGTTTAAAGGAACGTGAGATGATCTGAGTTTCTGAGGCTGTTGTTGTGGCCACATGAGCCAAGGGATGAACCTACATGAATGAGATCCATAGTGAGAGATCCTTGAATCCCGTAGAAGGCTCAGGGTTGTTTTTCAGTATCGTCTCGAAATATTTATAATGTTTAAAGACGTGAGATGATTGATGTTGATGACTACGACAATGTTGTAAATTTTGACCTTTCTCATTGTTATGTTCTGTAGAATGAGGTATATCTTTTACTCGAAACACTATATTTACTTTTTCAATATCAACTTCAATTCGCTTAACTAATATTCTGATAACATTACGTTTAGTTAGCCAGTCTAAATCATCAAGCTTTGATTTAATATTGGAAAAAACTCTTCTAAATTGGTAACAACTAGAGCTCTAGGTTGCAAAATAATACCTAATCTTAGAAAGGGAATTTCGCGTTGTTCTTCTGAGCTCTCTTTGACCACAGCTGTATTTTATTTTAGAAAGACTGATTTTCTCTTCTCCGTCGAGTACAGAAACGTTTCTGTTTTGTAGAGAGGCATTCAAAATGATGCGTGCGAACACATCGGCTAGATAAGCCAAAGATGATACGAAAGTACTGTCAGTGAAGTGGTGACCCAGGTTTACTAGGCATATTTCTCGAAGGAACACCTCAATCAAAGTATGAAGCACATAAATGATTGCAAGTACTATTTCTCTTCAGACACCTCACTTCCTTGTGGTAGTAGGACCGAATGCCCCCTCACTTATTCGCAGAAATGCTTGATAGAATGATGCTGGAATGCTGTTGCTTGTATTTAATTTAATTAAACTACTTAACATCATCATTCAAGACATTCTTTAACAGCGAGGGTAGTAATTTGGAAGCTAGCAAGTGTCGCTGTTAAATGCAATAGTTGAAGGCATTAGGATATATTTCTTTATTAGCTTTAAGAATTCAAATATTTGCCTAGAATCGCTGATGATCCATCAAAACAAATAGACCCTACATGATTCCATAAATTTTTAAGAATATGAAATAACGCTTCAATTATATACATAATATCTTCTTGCATTCATCGTGTTCGTTAATCTTTCACAAAATAGGAATTGTTCTTTTAGGATATCGAAATCAAAAGAATCTAAACACGAGAAGAGACTATTAGAAATTAATGACATCGGTGATCTTTTCAATTGTATAGACTGAATTTCGTCTAGCCATTATTAATTTCATAACCCACTTGTTGGCAAATGTATTGAAATATGTCTGCGATTCTCTCCCATATTGCATTGTTTGACAGTTATACATGTTCGATCTATGATTTTGTCTTGTTTATGTACTTTTCCGTCATTTTGAGAATGCATATGTATTTTTTACAGGAGTTTCAGAGATTTTGGGATTCTTTTCTCTTGTGCAATCACTCATTCCTACCTCTATGTTTGCATGGCAACGCTCATTTACAATGAAAGGTTGAAACGTAAAGTAAAATATTCATTACAATAATAACAGCTGGAAATGAATGACTCACGCACCTCTTTAAATGATATATATATATATATATTATATATATATATATATATATATATGATATATATATATAATATATATATATATATATATATATATATATATATATATATATAATATATATTTATATATTATATATATATATAATATATATATATATATATATATATATATATATATATATATAATATATATATATATATGATATATATATATAATATATATATATATACTATATATGTATGTATATATATTATGGGATGAAAAAACCGGGTGCTTTAAAAACTACGCTTGAAGCGTTCTTTTTTAGGGACGTGGATGGCCTAGTGGTTAGAGCATCCGGTTAATTGTTAACACTGGACCGGTGTTCCCAATGTTCGAATTTCCAACGCTGATGGAGAGTAAAAAATCTCCTGTGACTCATTTCATTTAAAATGAATTAGTAATATATCATTACAAATGCGGTGACTGCGATGCCACCTATATAGGAAAGACAATACGAAGCCTTTCCACACGTATTGCTGAGCATTAAGGTATTTCATTTAGGACTCTAGACCATTTACATCATCCTCCCTATTCAGCTTATAAATTCTCATTGCTCTCCAGAAGGGCGCCCACCATATACAGGATACCAATTTTGGAATGATTGTTCCCAAACTGCGGAACCGATCTTCAGTGTTAGAAATTCCTTGTATATGTTGGCATCTCAAACGACCTTAAATTGAAAAATCTAAATTTAACAGCACTTTTAATACTGCGTGAGATTTGTTTAAAAATCAAAGAACTCTTATACTCCATAATATTGAAATCATTAATTTATCTGTATGATTTATTTATTTTAACTTTATATTATTTTAATTATTATTAATTTTATTTAAAATTTTTGTTTAAAATTTGATCATTATATTGTAAGCCTTGAAAATGGGATGAAGTATTCTCACCCGAAACTAGTCGGCTAATAAATTATTTAAAATATTTAAATTTGTTTTTTGTAATTCTCGCTATTAATATATATATAATATATATATATATATATATTATATATATATATATATATATATAGTATATATAAATATATATATATATTATATATATATATATACACAAGATATTAACTTATACTTATACATACATATATTATACTATACACATATATGCATTGTATACATATATATTATATATATATATATATATATATATAAAAATATATCTATTAAATTAAAGTGTATAAAACTTTACTCTATACCTGGATTTATATTATATATATATATATATATATATTTACCTAAAAACTTTTGTGAGACCTTCTAGAATCAGATATTATTTATTGTTTTAAAATAATAAGTAAATATAAATAAGAATAGGTACTTATTATTTTATTAGTAACAGAGGTTATATTAAAAATAATAATAATAATAATAATAATAATAATAATAATAATAATAATAATAATAATAATAATAATAATAATAATAATAATAATAATAATAATAATAATAATAATAATAATAATAATAATAATAATAATAATAATAATAATAATAAAAAATCAATATCAGCATTTATTTTAATGTATGATTTTGGCTGTTTTCAAGCCCCCTCCCCCCCCACCCCCCTAAATGTATTTCTGTCTACAGAAGAAATTTTTTTTAGTATTATCCTGGAATAAAATAAAACTATTGATTTAATAACAGTACCAAGCTTTCGTCCGTACACTTCGGACATTTTCAAGGAATAGTTTTATTTTTTTTTAATATTTAACAATTTTGATAATATAAATATTGTTTAAACTAATAACAAAAATAAATAAACA
>JABUQX010066084.1:12500-15000 GCA_015478945.1 Trachelipus rathkii | reverse complement strand
ATATTAATGTTATATTTATATATATATATGTTATATATATATATATATATATAGTTATTATATATATATATTATATATATATATATATATATATATATATATATACAATTTTGGGATAATTTTTATGTACTTTTAAAGTCTTTATAATAAATTTTCTACATTGTTCTATTTTTGTTTCTGAAGGCTCTTACGCTTGTTTGATCATATCTTATTATTATTATTATTATTATTATTATTATTATTATTATTATTATTATTATTATTATTATTATTATTATTATTATTATTATTATTATTATTATTATTATTATTATTATTATTATTATTATTATTATTTTAATCTTTTTGAAAGTACATCATTAAGTTCATCACCATTGTTCTTCGGAGAAACATATCTTAATTACAAGGGGAAGAATCTTGTAAACCTTTATCTTCAAAACACCTCTATTAGCTTCTCAGAAAAGGTTGGGAATTTTAACGGAGAAAGACTTTTAGGGTCTTTCGTTGTTCCGTTCCTAATAAAAGAATGATTACCTAAAAGTGAATTGCAAAGATGATCTATTTTTAATGAAGATATTGAAAAACAAAGTTAAAAATCCCTGACAAGGTAAACTGATGAAAATTGCGAAAAAAATTAAGCTTTAAGATCAGTTTCTTAATATATATATTTATATAAAGGTTATATATATATATATTAAAGAGTATATAGAAGATATATATATATATATATATATATATATATATATGATATATAGCAGCAATATGTATATATAAGATATATATATATATATATATATAGCATATGACCTCAATCATTTTAAGCCCTTCTGTACTCTTGGTTTCTCTGACAACTGCAACTGCTTCTTCTGGAGCTTTTCAATTTCTGTAACAGAAGGTCGCACTTTGGAATCGTAATCCTTCGCAGTAGCATATGCATTGGCTGCTTCTTTCGGTACTGCCCTTCAGCTTCTTCTTTTTGGCTTCGTAGTGAAATAATATTTAAAGTTTATATAAAACTCTTATTTCTATAAATGCGATATTAACATTTATTGAGGTACTTAGAAATCTCAACAAATCATAGAATATGCTGCAGAGTAGATGGTATAAAGAAATATGGTTGGGATTATATATAGTAGCATAAATAGATAGTAAATATATATATAGATATATGAAAGTATATATATATATATATATATATATATATATATATATATATAGATTATATATATATATATATATATATATATATATATATATATAAACTTTAGAAATTGAACCTTCTATATAAATATTTATGGAAACTTAAGCCCTTGTATTAGGTTACTTTACTCGAAATTTTCACTTTAAAATTTTATTAATTTACATTACAGTCACTACGATAATTACAGTACTTTTATATTTTTTATATTTTACCACAATTATTTGAATTCGCTATGATACAAGCTTTCGCCTCTTTGACGCGAGGCCTCTTCAGGTGATGGATGAACGAGAAACAGGAGCCAAATTTATTTTTGGAATACTATTATTAATTTTGTAATCTGTTGGTTTCACTTATTTTTTTGTAGAAGTGTGTGTCTTTCATTAGGTTGATTTGTATTGGGTCCAGATTTATTTCTCCTTTTTGTTTATTAAAATTTTCCCAATTTATGATGCAAAATGATTCTATTTGTTTTCTTAAATTGATATCCGAGGTATTGAAAATTTGGTTTATGTTGTTAATATTTATGGAGTGGTTATAGTTGGTTCTATGATGTGTGAGAGCTGAGTTTAAGTTATCCATTCTTAAGTCGTATTTATGCTGGTATGTACGTCTATTGAGGTCGTTAGTTTCGCCAAAGTATACCAAGTTGCAGCAACTGCATGGCACCTGGTATACACATTCAATGATGTCTTGTTTTTTTGTCTTTGGAGGAATGAGAACTTTTTTCAAAGGAAAAATGTTTGATTTGGTGAAAAGGATATTTTTTCGGAATTATGTGTTTTACAGATGTTGTAAGAGGTTGGGGGATAGGTAGGTAGGATGTAGGGGAATTGGACCGGTTGTTGTTAGAGGTACTATAAAAAAATTTCCTAAAACCATATACGAAGAAACACTTTATTAATGAATTAATTATTGTTATTGAGGCCTTTAGTTTGATAACAAGTAAACATGCATTAATGCAACAATTGGGTTTGCTTTTCTATACGTGGATCGATGTGAAAACACACAAAAGTAAATTATTTTCATATTAAATTTTTAATTCCACCATAGACGAAAAGTCTTTTTTTTTTTTAAAGTAAGAAGTGGCAAATGGGATCAATGTCTTCCAAGCATTCGCTATCAAGCCTCTATATTCACTTCTTCATGCAAGCCAATACTTATCTAAATCTTCAGGGGGTCGGGAGGTTATTAACTTTATGTTTTGGATTTTTTGGGGGTCGTGAGGTTGAGAAACGCTACCTGAGAGTATTCTTCATCTATTTAAATATAAATAATAAATTTATTTAAAAAAAAAAGCTA
>JABUQX010066083.1:0-37500 GCA_015478945.1 Trachelipus rathkii | reverse complement strand
TACGTATTGTGATGTGTAACATCAGTAAATATGGATATATATATGTAATGGAGACATGAATGATTGGGGAGTTATCGGTCATTCACGTATCTTACACCCTATTAGAAAGAGAAGAGTGGTTTGAGATGACCTGAAGGGTCATGAAAAGATTCCCCGAGATGGGGAGGAAGTCCACCTTGCCACAGGTAGAGATTGCAGGCAAAAATCTCTACCCACTCCTGATATGTGTATCAGAGCCCTTGTTACAGATATAAAATAGTCAGAGAGGTCATGCTCAGATTGAAAAACAGGAGGGAAGGAAGCGAGAAGGAAGATTATTAATGTGTAAGTGTGTCCAATTAACAAAATGTTAGTAACCAAACATGCTCGAGTATGATAGTAAGAGAGGTTGTTGGCTCTAAGTCTAATTGGTTGTGGTTAGATCTGGCTCCCTGTTCCTAATTAGGGGAGAGTTGGCCGAATCTCAATTGCACACATACACCCATCCTCATTCTTAAAATTGCAATGTAATCTAACCGCTCGTGAGCACGATACCTAAGTATTCGTTCTGGGGGGAGAGTTTGCATATAATAAGAAAAAACGTCGGATGCAACGGAGGTGATCAACAGTTTTGCAAAACTATCGTCTCGTTGCAAATTAAGTTGCCTGTATAAGAAACTTCTCCAGGACTATAGCAACTCTCGGTTCGATTGGTTCAGATAGAAGTAACATCTTAAGAGTAAAAGAAAGAATTCAACACTCACCAATGACTTCTTGATACAAAAAAGAACCTCAAACCTGTAACCTTGTCTCTAAGAGTAAAGAAGTTCTCATAATCATTCCGTTGAAATTCGCAAGGCGAACTCCGTAGATTGATTCATTTATTGGTATTGACGTTTCATATA
This sequence comes from Trachelipus rathkii, assembly GCA_015478945.1. Taxonomy (NCBI): domain Eukaryota; kingdom Metazoa; phylum Arthropoda; class Malacostraca; order Isopoda; family Trachelipodidae; genus Trachelipus; species Trachelipus rathkii. Next base: position 36,616 of record JABUQX010066083.1, on the reverse strand, counting down.
CAAATTCAAGCAAATGAGAATTACGTTAAATTTGAACTAGATATATACAATTTAAACAACATTTTCGAAAGCGAGACACGGAGAATAGCGAATTCACACTTATCAATTCGAATGACTGTACACCGAATCACATGTTAGTGAATTTAAATTCGCCTTTATTTACACGGAAAAAGAATGCTATAGAATTCACGATTGTCGTTCTATGTTAGGAATCGAAAATTCCCGTTGAAACACAATCGCATGAGCACTAATATTTACATAGTCAAAAAGAAATAATCTGCGAATCGAAAACACGGAAGTTAAACAGCTAAGCACCCTGTTCACGAAGTCAGAATAACTGTCAATTATTTACATAATACAAAATGTTCTACGAATGAAAAAACACAGAACGTTAAAAAGATTTTACATCCGTCACTCAGGCTGTCTAGTAACAACTGACTTTAGAATCAAAAATGTCTCCTCACCCTGTGGTGATGCTCCTCCTTCAGGGCATCTTAAATCTTGTTCATTGGAGGGGATCCCTCTTCCGGGGTGTGTCCCTGCCTACCTTCTACCCAATCCGCGCCCCTTTTCGATCTATGGGAACAAATCTTTCCACTTTGGCTATGCCTAAATTTTGAAAATCCGTTGGCTGCTTGTGGTTTTCAAAACGAGAAAACCAGAGTTATTTAATATTCAACAACGACCACAATTTCCTTTCTTTAGAGAAGATCCATTAGTCTTGGTCATGTTCTTTAGACAAAACCTCCTCGACTTACTTTATAAACAGACCTTCACTTGTCTGTTACCGACTACAAGCTGTCGGTTCTCCCTTTCATTGTCTGTTAACCAGGCTGTTAACCAAGCGAAAGAGAACAGACTTTGCCTTTTAAGTAACATTCGTTCGGGTCTTAGTTGTTTACACATGCGAAAATTCGTTAGAAGAAGTCGACAGCTATTAATGGCACCTCGTTGGTTTTGAGAAAAAGGAAAGTTCCTTTTATTTTATTTTTTCTCGAAACATTAAACTCCCCCCACGGGAACCCCGCCCCGGCATCCTATCCATTGTCTCCGCAGGCAAGGAAGGCAAACCCGGGCGAAGTCAAGGGGGACTTAAAGAGATGCGGGGGTTGGTAGGCAGTGGGCTATTCTTCGTCGGAAAGAATAGCCCGTATCCTCTGCTTGGCCAATATGTGCGCTCGTCGTGAGGGTCTCTCCGTAGGAGAGACCGACGCCTGAGGAGCTTCGAGTGGTGGTGGCGGATCTGAGGGATCGAACATGTTGGATCGTATTTCCAGAGGATACAAGTGGATGACAGCCCTTGTTATTTCACCTCGACTCGTGCTGAGCAACACCGAGCGGGTGTGCCCATCGGGGGAAGTGTAAAGGGTTTTGATGATGCCCAGTTTCCATTTTAGACGAGGACCATCGTCCTCAATTAAAACTACGTCTCCGACCTTAACGTCAGGGCGGTCGGAGACATTCCAAGATTGTTTCAGGCTGAGCAGATAGTCTTTGCTCCAAGCAGACTGAAACTTAGCTATGAGGGAGAGTAAATACTTGTACCTTTTGTTAACCTTCACCGGGTCCCTGTAGGTGGCATCATGTTCAAGTAATTCTTCAGGGACAGGAAGGGTATTCAGCTTGTAACCCATCAACAAGTGGGAAGGAGTGAGGGGCTCCTCGCAGTGGAGTTCGTCGCCCACGTAGGTGAGGGGTCGGCAATTGACCACAGACTCCACCTCCGCAAGCACCGTATTGAACTCTTCGTAGCTAACTAGAGAGGTCTTGAGGGTCTTCCGAAGATGGGTCTTGGTCAATCCGATCAAACGTTCGAAGAATCCGCCGTAATGACTGCTTCTGGCGGGATTGAATCTCCAGGTGATGGAATGCTGGGTTAGGAAGTCCTTCACGGAGGGTAACTCCCATATGTCCCTTAGGTGCTGGGATGCTGCTTGGAAATACGTTGCGTTGTCAGAGTATATTACGGAGGGTGTTCCTCGTCTTCCGATAAACCGACGTAACGCTCTCAAAAATGACTCGGTGCTGTTGTCAAAGACTAGTTCTAAATGTATCGCTCTAGTCACAGCGCAAGTGAACAAAACCACATAGCTTTTGGTAACTTCGTTCCTAGGAACTTTGACATTGAAATAGCCTGTGAGGTCCACTCCGATTACCGTAAACGGTTTGCTTTCTACCACTCGGGAACGAGGCAAGGCAGCTAGTGGCGCCGAGCGAAAGTGTGCAGCTTGTAAACGTCTACAAAGACCACACGGGCGTATCACTTTCTTCACCGTTGTCCTCATCCGAGCGAAATAGAACCGCTGACGGACAATCGACACGAGTTCTGAAATACCAACATGGTGGTTTGTTTGGTGAAGTTGCCATATGATGAGTCGGGTGAGATGTGAGTCTGATGGCAGCAGCATAGGAAACTTTGCGTCGAAAGGTATCATCGCATTGCTTAATCTCCTGTCGCATCTGAGGACTCCATCTACTAGCTTTAGGCTCAGTTGCTTCACCAAGTTCGTCAAAGGTAAGGAGTCTCGGAGGCACGTAACTTCGGGTAGGTAGTGTTCCCTCTGTAACCTCCGAATCCAGTAGAGTTCCGCGTTACTTTTCTCTTCTATGGAAATCAAATGGGAGAATTCGATCCGAGAGACGGACCGGGTCATAGGGAGCTTCTGTCTGGATTTCCTCAGGTTCTCGATGAACCTGTGAACCAGGGCGGTGATCCGTATGATCTTGTTGAGAGAGGAGTAACGCTCTAAATCGAAGATGGGAGCCGCTTTCGGTACCGCGGTGCTGGAAACGGCTACTATGACCTCGTCCGTCTCCGCAGCCCCTTCACAGAAGGAAGGGTGTTCGGTCCAGACTGGCCAATTTGAAGGGCTGGTGAGCCAAGGGGGGCCTTTCTTCCATAAGTCCGTGAAGACGTACTTATAACTTACGCCCCTAGACGCCGCGTCGGCGGGGTTGTCTTCTGTGGGGACGTACCGCCACTGGGCCGTAGGCAGGTTTCTACGGATTTCATCGACTCTGTTCTGGTTGAAGAGGGGGAGCTGCTTGGAGGAGAATATCCAGCGCAACGCCACCTGGCTGTCACACCAGCAGTAGATCTTAGCTATCTCTAGTAAATTCTTGTAGGTGTCGATGACAAATTTAATGATTCGGGAGGAGAGTAGAGCTCCCATTAGTTCCAAACGCGGGATCGTGAGTTCTTTCATGGGTGCTACTTTCACCTTGGCCATAAGAAGACTGGCGATGGGAACGTGCTCTCCCATTGATACAGCGTACACTGCAGTGGCATAGGCTGCACCCGATGCGTCTGAAAAGGCATGAAGTTCCACCTTTCGAGCAAAAATTAGCTGCCTAGGTATTGTTAGCTGCAAACAGCGTTGCAAATGTTCGGCAATTGAAACCCATTCCTTGCGGTGCTCGTTGGAAATAGGTTTGTCCCAACTCAGTTTCTCCTTCCACAGTTTTTGCAGAAGAATCTTACCTCGAACAGCCACTGGGGACAAGATGCCCAGTGGGTCGAATATGGAAGCGAGGTTCTGCAGAATAGCCCTCTTGGTGGCCGCTTCCGAGGCGACAACCTTGAGGGGGTAGGAAATGGTGTCCTCGTTAGTATCCCATTCCATACCCAAAACCTTAATCGTAGTGTCTTCGGCGGCTGCATCGTTCTCTCGGAACTTCACGTTCGCTTCTGGACAATTAGACACCCACTCTCGTAAATTGAGGCCGGCCTTTTCAAAGAGAGACCGGGACTGAAGAAAGAAATCTTCTACTTCTGCTTCGGTGTCAAAGGTACCGAACAGATTGTCCACGTAGATTTGATTCAAAATCACGTCCTCGTAGTCGGTGTCTGAGTTTCGGACGTGGTGCTGAATGCAGGCAGCCAGCAAAAATGGACTGCAGGTGGCTCCGAATAAGACGGAAGTGAACCGATAGGTGACCAAAGGGCTTCTGGGGTCGGAAGGATCTTTCACCCACAAAAAACGCGTGGAATCCCTATCTTCCAACCTGAGACGTATGGCTAAAAAAGCCTTCTCTATGTCCGAGGATGTAGCGTAGCGTCTCAACCGAATTTTCAGAAGGATCTTGGTCAAATCAGTGATGAGGGAAGGTCCACTGTGTAAGCACTGATTGAGGCTAGGATTGTTAGAAGAACAATCAAACACTAGTCTCAGTGCTGTGGTGGACGAGGACTTCCGGACCCCATGGTGGGGTAAATAGTGCAGCTTGGCTTTGGGGTGAATCGGAGTAATAGGAGTAACTTCTTCAATGAAGCCCCTTTCTAGTTGATCCTTGATAACATCGGCGTAACTTTCCATCAACGAAGCATCCCCTCTCAACCTTTTAAGGATACTGTACAGACGCCTCTTAGCCAAGGCGTAGTTATCGGGAAGAGAGGGGTGGTTGTCACGCCAGGGTAGTGACACCACGTATCGGCCATTTTCGAATGACAAGTTTTCTTCGAATGCCTCCAACGTGGTTTTCTCGGCCGCTGTGTACTGCTCATTTGGCATAATACCAATCTGGGACAGTGACCAAAGTCGATCCAGATCTGTCGTAGGGGGGCCCGCCTCCTCTGTCGGGAGGGGGCCTAGGATCGTAGTGGAGCATGAGCGCTCAGAACCCCGGGGTGTCAGCAACATCCCATCTTCTAACTGGGGGGAGGATGGAATTTCGACGGTCGGAGAGCGCTCGAGACTATGTCATGATTCACTGTCCTCCTGTGGCCCCGTGTTGGACCCATCCGCCCGCTGGAGGGGGCAATGGCCCAAGGCAACGTTGGCAGCGCAACATGTAGTTCGATTCACCGTGTCCGCTGTCTCACTCGTATCCTGTAGCCCTTCTTCCAACTGGAGGGAAGAAGTAGGATGTGATTCAGCGGCTGGAGAGGTTGTCTCAGGACGGAGAGGCGAGGGGTCTGCACCCCGGGGCGCCTTCTTCACACCCCCTTCCAACTGGAGGGCAAGAGAGTGCTGTTCCGTCTGATGACAAGTAAGATCCGGTCTCCAATCGTTGGTGAGCCGAACTTCTGCTCTAAATGCGGACACTACTGTAACGAGGTAGTGTTCTTCGAGGAAAAGGGTAGAGGCCCCCATATCATGTTGCCCACATTGGTTTTCATGAGGTCAACGCCGAAGTGGGACTCACACGACTTCAGGAATTTATTCAAGTGATCCACGCCTATCAGGAGCTGGATCTCATCGATCACGTCGCTGTCCGGGTAGGGGTGAGCAAGGTGTACATGGTGTCTGCGAGAGCAATTTCGGGTGGTCTGACTGCCAGGATCTGCAGATCGAGGCAGTCGTCTCACCACAATGCCGGATGGGACGGCGCCCGTCCTTTCGGTTGACTTGAAGAGTGACACTCATTGAAGAAGCAGCACGCCCCCTCTGGTTGATCCCAATTGATGGCATTCACCTGGGATGGCGGCCGCATCGTACTTTTGAACGGACGCTCTAGAAGTAAGTTTTCTGGCATCCCCCCGTCACACAACGGTTCTAAGAGTAAGGTGTCGCCCCGTGACACCAATCCAATCGGCCACGGGCAGTGCCATACCCCTTACCTCCAGCAACAAAAGAGCGGCATAATGGCCCGAAGCGAACCCCCCGAGCACTTGGGCTGAAGGTGGATCGCGCTCGTGTGGCGGCTTGCCAGTTCGAGAATTGGTTGAGACAAATTACGATGTGGTGGGTTCCGTGCCCTGCACCGAACAGCTCCTAGCGTACTACAGTCTGCCGTGGGCAGTGATTTTCCGCCAGGCATCTTTCACACCAGCCGCGACTCCTAACCACTGTTAGTCTCATCTCTGGCGTTGTAAGCATAGTACATTCAGATGGGAAGTGCTCCTCCTTGCCAGAACCGACAACTTCGTTTGTCCGATCTGGCAGGGTTCTGGTCTGCCTCTTGGAGCTGTCTTGGGAATTGCTGTTTATTTCCCGTGGGATCAACCTGTAGAACCTTCTGTGTTTAGGTACCACTCCGGTCGTCTTATCCGCCGTACCCCTCGACTTCTCCTCCTTTGGAAGTTCGAGATTGGTCCTTTGGTTGTTCGTGAAAGGGCTTTGGCGCCTGCAGGAATCCGAATGGCTGGTCACCAGGTTCCAATACTGATTGGATCTCAGGTCTTACCGCGCGTCGACAGAATTCCTGTCCTTAACTTCCGCGGCAATTTGAAGATAGCTGCGTGTCCCGTAGATAACTGAACAACCGACAGTCCCCAATCACTCTGTTCTCAGAGACTCTGTAGAAGCAGGTCACGTCCGGCTTTGAAACGAAAAAGATCGGCGTAAGTATTTTTAGGGCTAGGGAGCCCGCCTAACCGGGCAATGAGGGTTTCTATGAGCTTTGACTTGTCGCCATAGTTGTTTTTGAGAAGAGATAGCGCGATGCTATAGTTTTCTCCCCTCACTGCGAACCCTGATATTAATTGTTTGGCATCCCCACGCAAGCTCTGGAGTAAAGCGTGTAGTTTTTCGATGGGATCATAATTATGTCCGTTAACCATGGCTTCAAATGACTCTATCATAGCTAACGACTCCAGAGGTCCCGCCGAAGTAGGTAGTTTCTTGGTGGGGCCTTGAAAGCGTGGAGCCCGCACGACCCCGAACACAAGAGGCTACTCGATGGTTGAAGGGATTCGACTCGATTCTGTGGACTGACCCTCTCGTCTGGCGCTAAGTTTGTTGCCGGCGCTATCGCTTTACGGATAGCGCTAGGTGAAGTCTCCTACTCTCCGCATAGTCGGTCATAAAATCGCGCCGGATCCAGGTAATTGGATCACGACGGTCGCCTCCTCCAACTGGTAAGGTCTCTCCAAATGCTGTACTAAGTGCTAAAATTGTCCCCTGCCGAGGATCGTTCTTCCCACCAACTCTTCAGTCGGTCATTTCCGCAGGAGGCGTTCTGACTGAGGGCATCTCGCTGTCGTTCGGCGAACTTCACCCGTTTCGTTTTCTGGTTCTGTTGCTGGCCTTTATTTTGATTGTTATCTTGGGTTGGGGTCAGGTTCAAGTCTGCCGGAGGGGGTGTCCCGGGAGGATTCCCCTCTTCTGCGTCGGTTTCTTCGCGTCCCGAGCCCATGATTACTGCGTATGTGCGTACGCACTCGTATCAAGGGGAAGCAGAAAGAGGAAAAAATCTTTTCAGTACGAACCACTGACGACGGCGTCGCTGCGCCGCGGTCAGTAAGGGGTTGTGTGCGAAAGGTTTTTTGGAATGCTCCAATACCCTTAAACACGCAACGAGAGAATTCGTACTATGTTATCAAAGACTCCTGTGTTTTGCTTCCTGTAAATAAGTAAGGGATAGAAGCGATAGCGGGCGCATGCAAGTAAAAGCGTGGCGGAGAACTTAACTATAGCTAACCTTAAACTAACTTATAACTAGGCTCATACAAGACACCAAAAAAAAAAAAAAAACGCGCAATAATTCACGAGACTTACCTTTGCGGCGCAGAGTCCGGTGAATCAGAGTTAGGCTTTAATACTGATAGTATCAATAGTGTCAATAATATTAATGTTAACAACAATAACACCAATAAACTGCTATATGATTATCTGAAAAAAAAACTCAAAAAATAATACACACTCGATTGTGTGCACTTGCATGTGCAAGCTGTGTATTTTTCCTCAGAGTCAGCAACAACTGACAAAAACAAAGGTCAAACAACAAAAATCCGAAATGTAATACACACTAAAGCGTGTGTGTATGGCTGTGTGTATGTGTGTGTGTCCAGGAACAACAACGACAAATAAGCTACGCACAACAGCAAAAGAAAAAAAAAATTTTTTCACAAAATGCTACACACAAATTTCTAAATGTTAACCTATGTGTGTATTCGTGTGTGTGTGTATACGTGTCTGTATGTATCTTTAAAGACAACAATAACAAATAAACTACACACAACAGCAAAAAGAAAAAAAAAGGAAAATTCACAAAATGCTACACACAAATTTCTAAATGTTAACCTATGTGTGTATTCGTGTGTGTGTATATGTGTCTGTATGTATCTTTAAGGACAGCAATAACAAATAACTACACACAACAGCAAAAAGAAAAAAAAAAGGAAAATTCCAAAATTGAACAACAAATTTCAAATGTTAACACTATGTGTGTATTCGGGTGTGTGTATGCGACTGTATGTATCTTTAAAGACAACAATAACAAATAAACTACACACAACGCAAAAAGAAAAAAAAGGAAAATTCACAAAATGCTACACACAATTTTCAATTTAAGAGGTGTTTTCGTGTGTGTGTTTGTAACTGTGTGCGTCTGAGTCTAACCAATAACAAATAAATACACACACAGCAAAGAAAAAAAAAAAAAGGAAAAAATCACAAATGCTACACACAAATTTCTAAAGTTAAACCTATGTGTGTATTCGTGTGTGTGTGTATATGTGTTCTGTATGTATCTTTAAAGACAACAAAAACAAATAATTCCCTAAAAAACAGCAAGAAAGAGAAAAAAAAAACGGAAAATTTCACAAAAATGACCCACACCTACATTATCTAAGATGTTAACCTTGCTGTGTTTCGCTGTGTAGTGTAATATGTGTCTGTATGTCGTTTAAAGACAACAATAACAAATAAACTACACACAACAGCAAAAAGAAAAAAAATGGAAATTCACAAAATTGCTACACACCAAATTTCTAAATTGTTAACCTATGTGTTATTCGTGTGTGTGTGTGCTTGTTATGTGTCTGTATGTATCTTTAAAGGCAAAAGAAATAAACAAATAACTACACCACACCCGAAAAATAGAGAAAAAAAGGAAAATTCGCAAAATGCTACACACAAATTTCAAAATGTTAACAATGTGTGTATTCGCTGTTGTGTGTGTGTATGGTTGCGCTCTGTAACATTAAACAACAATAACAAATAAACTACAACACAACAGCAAAAAGAAAAAAATGGAAAAATTTCACAAAACCAACATCAAATTTTACATAGAATGTCTAACTATGTGGTATTCGTGTGTGTGATTGTGATATGTTCTGATATGTATCTTTAAAGCAACAATAACAGATAAACTCACAACAACAGCAAAAGGAAAAAAAGGAAATCGAACAAATGCTACACACAAATTTCTAAATGTTAACCTATTGTGTTATCGTGTGTGTGTGTATATGTGTCTGTATAGTATACTTTAAAGGACAAAAAAAGAAAATGTGTAAAATACACACAAGCAAAAAAAAAACAAAACAAAAGGAAATTAACAAATACTACACACAAAATTTCTAAATGTTACACCTATGTGTATTCATGTGTGTGTCTGTGATAGTGTGTGTATGTGTTCTGTGTATGTGTGTGCGACAATAACAAATAACTACACACAACAGCAAAAGAAAAAAAAAGGAAAATTCACAAATGCTACACACAATTTTCAGATGTTACACCTATGTGTGTATTGGTAGTGTGTGATTATGTGTCTGTAATGTATCTTTAAAGACAACAATAAAAATAAACATTACAACAACAAACAAACAAAGAAAAAAAAATTCACAAATGCACCACACCCAAATTTCTAAATGTTTAACCTAGTGTGTTCGTGTGTGTTGGGTATATGTGTCTGTATGTATCTTAAAGACAACAATAAAAAGAACCTACACAACAGCAAAAGAAAAAACAAAATTCACCCAAAATGTAACGACACAATTCTAAATGGTAACCTAATTCGTGATATTCATGTTGTGTCTCTTGGTGTAGTGTGTATCTGTTATGTGCGAGTGTGTCTGAACTCAGAACTCCAACACCCTATACAACCAACTCCCAACAACAAACAGACTACAAATTAAATTACCGAAAGAGATTTCTAGCGATAATAATAATAATAATATAAAATAAAATTAAATAATAATATAATAATAATAATAATAAAAAAAATAATTAATAATAATATTAATATAAATAATAATAATATAATAATCAAATAATAAAACAATCTCATATAATAATCTCAAATAAAATAATATAATATACACTAACACACATAAACATTAATAATAATATTAATAATAATATATAATAATAATAATAATAATTCAATATATAATCTAATAATAATAATAGAGAGAAGCGTGAAAGAATCCGTACAAGAGGTACTGCGCTCCCTCCAAATATGCTGAAGTAGACCCCCTTCCTTAGTCTTCCCCACTATACTTCAATGTTGCAAAGGTTGCAAGTGAACTATGCATATAATTAAGGGAAAAGGAACTAAGGAAAGAAATAAAACACAAAAAATATAGCGAAAAAACACTGTTTTGCTTTAGATGTGTTAAATATAGAACAACTTCCTTGTTCTTCCCCACTATACTACAATGTTGCAAAGGTTGCAAGTGAATTATGTATATAATTAAGGGAAAAGCAAACTAAGGAAGGAAATGAAACACAAAAAATATAGCGAGAAAACACAGCTTTGTTTTAAATGTGTTAAATATAGAACAACTTCCTTGTTTTTCCCCACTATACTACAATGTTGCAAAAGTTGCAAGCATGAATATATTACAAATAAAAAATGAAAGTAATCTTTCCCTCACTTACACCATAATATCCAGAACCAATTAGTCTTCTTATTAAAGGTCACAGACTAAATGAATAAAACTAGGAAATTATATCGACACAATATTAAATAATATATTAATAATAAATAAAATTAAAATATAAATTAATATTATTAATGTAATTATAAATAATAATTTATAATAACAATAATATATAATATTTAATTAAGATATATACATAAGAAATAATTAAAAATATTATTAAATTAATATATATTATTAAAATAAGAGCTAATTAACCATATTATTCATCATAATATTTTAGGATTAATGGTAAATATAATAAAATTTAATTTATATAATATTATAATTATATTAAATATCTGAATATAAGCTATAATATATGATTTACATAATATCACAGGTAATTTCTTTGAGCGCTACGAGCTAAGAGTTCTCTTATGAGAAGTCTTATTTTAGGAATAATTTATGTGGATTGCTAAATGAAAGATTATTAATGCTCAAGATTTCACCGTATTCGCGAAGCCAATGTCTATAATTTCCTTGTGGCCTTATTTCCTCGATTAAGCTACTTTAATTGTCCAAACTTATAATTATAGTATGCAATTATCCCATACGGGTAAAAGGTGGTAACCCCTCAAATCTAACTATACATACCCTCATTTTACTTTTATTGTTTGATAAATTTATAGGGATGGATAAAGTGAATTTTGGCCATTAATAATATTAAGTAGACGTTTGTATTGTTAACATACCAGTAATAAATAGGTAGGTGGATTATATATGTAAATGAGAGACCATGAATGATTTGGGGTAAAGTATCCGGTTACAATCTTACGTTAATCTTACAACCTACCATTAAAGTAAAAATATAGGATAATGAGAGAATTGTGCACGTTATTCCTTTTATTTGTACAATATCCGAAACAAAATTCTTCAGTGCAATCGGGAGGAAATCGCATATCTTCACACAACCTGCCAACCAGGGATTGAGCAAAAATCCTTACAATCCAGCAACCCTCACAGTAATGTGTGTGTGCCAGAGAGGAGATTGTATTCCCGAATTATGACAATGGAATAGTCAAGAATGAAGTACATGCTATGCCGTGCAGAAATTTGACAGGTGGCCGAATGAGATGTTAGAGTGCGTGGAATATAATGTGTTGAGAAGTAGAGAATGAATACAAATATCTGTTCTAAAAACAAGTTACCAACAGCCTAACCAGCGGAGATAAGTGGATATAGTACAATTTAGATTTGGAGTGATGTCTTCCATGCGTTTAATAAAAAATTTTAGGTTGGTGATGTAACGAATTAGGCTGAGAGATCCTTGTGCCTAAAAAAAAATCTAGAAGAAAAAGTAGAGGAAAAATTATGTTAATAATCTCGTATTTCTAACTATAGTGCAACTTACCGAGAAGTTACACCATACCTCAAGTCTGTACCGAGAACTTTTCTCCTCTATAAGGTTACATCAGTTGTAATCCCTTAAAACGAGTATACAGTTGAGAGCAACCCTGTACCTCGTAAGTTAGTCATATACTTTTGAGGCTTTTAATGAATGTTTAGACACCTAAAGATTATTAATTAAGTAAACCCAACAAAAGGGCGTCCGGAATAAGCCACCCGCGGACACGCGGTATGCGGCGGCCAAGATCAGGTTTAAACTATCCGTCGCGTTGCCAAATTAAAGTTGCTGTATAAAAAGGTCATTGCTCCTTGTAGCGTTTAAACACAAAGTAATTACAAGAGACTTTAACTCTCTCCCGTTCCCGTATTGGTTCAAAGTTACAAATGTACGTTAATCTTAATATTTTCATTAAAAGCGAGTAAAAAAAGAAAAAGCGAAATATACCAATAAAACCTACACCAAATAGCTGGTGTGATCTCCCAAAAAAAAAATCCTAAGAGCCCTGTAAAACCTTGTTCCCTCCATTAGTCTATAGAATAAAGAACATTACTTCCTATAATACATTCACGCGTTGAAATTTATCCGACAAATAGGTCGATATACCATCACAGTATTAAATCATATTTTGTATATATTTTATTTTTTTTTTTTTTATTTGTACTTCATATAATCAAATTCATATTATGCCATGAAGACCTAGATCTAAAATAATCGAAATTATTTAGCTACAGTATACCCATATTCACACCCAACAATATGTAATTCTCGTAGCGTCCTCCGCCCGTGAATAAAGCATAAATGCCGTGATATTCACAACTGTGTATTCATATTTACGAGATTATAAATTTTTTTTTATGACTATTTCGGACTTTATTCGTTTGTAATATTTTATATTTTAATCGCCTTTTTTTTTACACACCCCTCGTGTATAACAACGGCAACTAAAAATTGCTATAATAGCTTCGCCGCATATTGCTCAGTCTAAGTTGTGAGAATCCTCTGTGAAAATTTCCCCGTTGAAACACCCAATTCGGCCGGATGTAGAGCACTACTGTATTTTACATAGTACGCATATATAGAAGATATATTGGATCTGTGGAACGAACAACACGGAAGTTAACAGCTAAGTCCTACCCTGCTTCACTCAGAGTGCACGCTGAAATAACTGTCCATTATATTTACTATAAATACAAAAGTTCTACGTAAAATTGAATAAAACACCAGAACGTTAAAAAAGGACTTTTTACATCCGTCACTCAGACTGTCTAGGAACGACTGGCGTTAGAATCAAAAATGTCTCCTCACCCTGTATGGTGAGCTATCACTCTTTCATGGAGCATCTTATATCTTGTTCATGGAGGGGATCCTCTACTTCCGGTAGTGAGTATATGGTGTACCCTGCCTAACCTTTTCCTCCCCAATACCGCGCCCCCTTTTCCCGTAAAATCTTAATGGGAACCAAATCTTATTCCCACTTGGCCTATATGCTCACTAATAATTTGAAATATCCCGTGTAGCCTTGCATTTGATGTAGATATTCTCTAATACTGAAGAAAACCCAGATTATTATAATTATCCATCCAACGTACTACCCAATTATCTTTATCTTTAGAGAAGATCCATTGTTCATAGTACATATGTTTCATTTAAGCAAAAAATCTCGAATATTTAATTAAACGACTTCACCTATTAGTCTTAGTTTATAAGACTACAAGCTGTATCGGTTTATATCTCTTCCAATTGTTGTTAAACAGGTGTTAACAAGGAGAGACAATTTGCTTTTAATAACAATTTGTATGGTCTTAGTTGTTAAATAATACTACCTAAAAGCCTACGGAGTAAACAGTAATTCACACCAACGTCATACTACACCGGGCAGTATGAATACCGGCAATATAGAGCAAATAACGCGACTTATATCCTTTAATCTATCACATATATCTCTCGACATCATGAATCGAATATCTATAGTTTTAAGGGATATACAAACCGCTATATTTCAATTTTTATTTTTATCATTCATTTCCTAATAGAAGAAAATGAATGGATAGACGCCACATCAATGCAGATATATAATAGTATTAATATATAAATAATAATATATATAATAAATATTTAAATAATATATATAATTTATAATTCTATAATATAATATTAAATATATATATATGATTAATAAATATATAATTATATATATATTATAATTAAATATATATATTTAATTAATTATTAATTAATTTTAAATATAAATAATATATATAAATTATTAATTAAATTTCTAATATTTATTATTATTATAATTATAGTTTTTATTATTATAAATATCGTAATTGTTATAAATACTAATATCTAACTTATTGTTATCAAAAGACTACTCTCTCAAAATAATAGCTACTAAGAAGCCAACTACTAGAGTAGGAATTACACGTGGAATAACGGTGTAAGATGTCTATATCGTGTGTATAAAGCTCTCTCTAATAGGAGGGGATAATATTGTTGTAAGACTAGTGCTGGATTAAATATATCTTTAATTCTTTATTGTGTGTTATATAATATATAAAATATTATATATATTATATTATAAGAAAGAAGGACGGTGGAAGAAGGGGAAGAACATGTCTACAAAACTACCAGTATTCAGCTGAACAGCGAGAGAAAAGGGAAATATCATCCTTTTGATCCTGTAAAATGTATGGTTGTAGTTAGTGATAAGTTATAAAAAAATAAGAAATAAAACTAAATGTAGACATAATTGAACTACATAATAGTAAATAATAGAATATATAGTCTTACGTTCTTTTTTTCTGTTTTCTAGTTGAAAGCGGTCTGGAACAACTTTTAGGAACAAGTTTACTATAATATAAATTGTAGTACGAGCTCTGAGCTAACGACTGAATACGTAGTTATGAACACAGTGGGTGAAACGTTAATTATTCCTATATTACCCAACGTATAAGGGGGATTGGCGTGAATTAAGACCCCCGCGGATACCATAGATAACCATAATGAGCAGAGGGGGAGAAGAGGGAACAGAGGAAGTTCCGGAGACCCGTCCTGCCGGTAGAAGGGTTGAAGGAAAGGTAGAAACTCTATCCCAAATACTCTGTATCCTCGATAAATCGTAATATGTATCACTCGGACTTGAAAGCCGAGGAAGACCCCGACTTACCTAGCCATCTGGTGCTGAGTAATTAAAATATTTACAACTTCTTGGGGTTATATAATATTATTTTCTTAGAATAGTTAAAAAAATAAATAAAAAGGCGCAAAAATTTATAATATACTATGGAGCAATGATATATTTAATTGAATATATAATAATACGTATAGTAAACCAAATAAACGTGTTACTCTAATAAATAGCGAATACTCCTATCTAATTCATTATAGATTACTATATATTAAATTATAATTAACAATAAGTTTTTGTTTATATATATTTTTATTATATTATTCTAACATATATATACCGTATGTCTAAATACTAGTTTAAACCACTACGCGAATATACCTAGTATTAACTCTTGAAATATACTCTTATATAATAGCATGTGAGTTTAAGCTCATTGTTAGTTTTCTTATGTGAGAGACTTATAGTGTGTATTGTTTTTTTTTTTTTTATGTTTTTTTATATGTTTTTTATTTTTTTTTTGTACCTTTAAAGTTTGACTCTCTATATAAGATATTGTTAAGATTTCACATCAGTTTTAAGTAAATTGTTAGTATGATCTACTATAAAACTCATCATGTCTTATATGATTTACGTATCTTTGATTATATCCAAGATATAATATGTAGTTTTCGATCTTATCTCTAAATAAAATACAACCATATCTTTATATAATTAATAATATTATAATATTATAATATATATATAATATATATATATATAATATATATAAATTAATAATATATTAAATATTAATATTATATAATATATAAATTATTTAATTATATATATATATATATATTATTAATTATATATATTATATAATATATAATATATATTATAATTATATATTAAAATTATATATATAATAATATAATTAATAATTAATAGTATATAATATATATTAATATATAATAATATTATATATAGATATTATAATAATAATACAGTATATATAATAATATACTTATAGTATATATATATATAATATATATTAATATTATAAAATATATATATACAGTATTAATAATAATATATAATAATATACAGTATATATAATATTATATATAATATATAAATTATATAATATAGATATATATATTTTATAGATATATATAATAATATATAGATAATATATATTATATATATATTATATTAATTATATATTATAATATATACATATATTAATATATATAATATAAGATATATTTATATAATATAAATATAATTATTATAATTTAATATATTAATAAATATATTGATATATATTACAATATTAATTATAATATATATATATAATATATTATATATATTTATAATAACTATATTAATATATATATATATTATTAATTTAAATAATATAATATATATATATATATATATAGTATATATTAATATATATCCTAGAGGTCTCGTATGGTAATATATACCTATTGTGAAGTTAAGGAAATCATATAAATATAATAATATTAAATATAATATATACTTATATATATATATAATATAATATTATATATTATAATATTATTATATATAATAATATATACATTATATAATATATATTATATATAATATAATTATTTTATTTATATTATCATATAATATATAAATATAATATATAATTTTTATATATCAAAGATGATAAAATTAAGGGTAAAATTAAAATCTTAATGAAAAAACTATTGCCATTTTTTTTTTTGTCAAGTTCCCTAGTTATATTATTTTCCTTAAAGATCCTATTATAATTTATCAAGTTACATGCCCTATATCATGTAAATATGCTTGTTCTCTCTAAATCAAGGTTGGTATAGCCTTCTATTGAACTTTAGGAGTTAATTTTTTTAGTTATAAAGAATGTAATATATAACAATAGAATTAGTAAAAAGCCTTAAAAGTTAAATAATGGAATTCTTGAAAATATAATTGGTTGTCTAATCTTTGGCACAAATGATAAAATCTTCTCTGAATGGTGAAAACATTTGAAGTATAAGATATTATCTTTTATCGGTTTGAATAAAATAATGTAATTATAATTATTTATATTAATTTTTATAAACGTAACTAATTTTGTGATACTTACTTAATAATTATATAATAATTAATAAATATATGTAAAATACAATGAAATATTAAACGTGTTAAAATAAATAAATATATTTGAATATGGGTAGAAACAAATATTACATAATGTAAAACTTAAACTTTACTAACATTACTGAGCATCATATTTTTTGGTAAAACTTAACATTACTGTACGCCGATTTCTCAAGAGAATTACGAGACTTAACAGAATAAAACCATTTCCATATTTCAATATTAGTGGCTTAATAATAGGTTTTGTTGCGTGGTAATGTTTGTAATAAAATAATAAAAAATTATAGGTATATATAAATTAATATATATAATTAATATATATATATATTAATAATATATAATATATTATATATTATATATATATATATTATATATATATATTATATAGAATTAATAATTTATATATATATTATATATATTATTATAAATATATTATAATATATATATAATAACGATTTTATATAAAGAAAAGCGGAGTAAAGAGGAAAACTCAAAATTACGCATATAGATTCAATTATATCATAATATTGACTTTTAATATTTTTTGGGTTCACATAAAAGGCAAGGTAGTGAGCGTTGGCTATACCTGCCCCTAACCCCCAAAGCTGATGATATTAAAATATATATATAATAGAATATAATATAATTATATATATAATATATAGCTATATACTTATATATATATAATATATATAATAATTATAATACTAAAATTATAATAATAATTATACTTAAGATATATAATATATATATAAATTATATATATATAAATTAATTTAATAAATTATATTATAATTTTTAATAAACATTCCAGTAATAAGCTTTATACGCTGATATCCAAAAATTTGTAATTGGTTTTCTTGTAAGTATATCGTATATAAGTTTTCTCGAGATATTAGGTGTATGTTAAACATTTATGTTTAAACCCATCAGTTTAGGCAAGTATAATATGAAATTATTTTCTGGAAATTTCCATTTAAAGTCCTTCTCAGCGATCTGAAATTTTAAAATATCAATGTTTAAAGAATCTATTTAAAAAGTAAATAAATAAATATAATGTAATCAACCAACGAAGTTCTCGTAGACCATTTATAAAACCATACAAATGACAACCTAGGGTTTATTAAATGATAACGTGTTTATTATCAAATATAAAAATAAAATGAGACATGAAATGATTATATAATACATATCTTTAAATAGAACACCACAATAGAAACTTTATTTATTTCCTTAGATAGAACCTTTGGCAGTATATTAAAGCTACAATTGAGCTTGATTGAGCCATCAGAAGAATAATCTAAGTGCGATGAGTAGTAAATATACATGAAAATATACCCCGTTAAACCAGTAATCTACCTCTCCGTTACACAAGTTTTAAGACCCCACAAAGATGAAGCCAGCATTAGATATCCTACTGTAGACGAGGAAAAATCATATCATCTTAAATAATATCAATAAATAAGACATGAATGAGAAAGACTGCTTAATTTCAGCGTGAGTCTGTTTTTTTATTTGCTAGTTAAGTGCGGACCCGAATGATACTCTTCCAGTTAATAATCTGAGAGAGATGAGAAGTGCAGACCCTGTGAAACCCTATTTTTTTTGCCAAATCTTTCTAATGTTGATAATTGAGATGTATATATTTTGTTTGAATGAGTTAGTGTGTTGGTTGTTGATTGAGATTTTGTTGTTGTTTTCGCTAATCTTTCCTATCAGTTTGTTCAATTAACCTGGATTTTAATTTCTTGATCTTACTTATCATTCTATACTTATTATACTATATTTATGTCTCTTCCTTACTTCTACATTATTTATTATAATATACTTTCCTAACTCATATTGTCATCTAACGGTATAATAACATAGTGAGTGAATGAGAAGCAGTGTATAAGCACCATTTTTTTGGCATAATTAACTTAAACTCTCATCGGAAATTTGGATTTAAATCTATACCATCAATAACTACCGCAAAACTCCTGGACCAACTATATACGAATATAATTTATCTCTATGATTTATGTATGGTTGGATTCAGGAGAGCTGAATTAATCTCTTATATAGATTAATTATACTAAAGTTATTGTATCAAAACTGTTTATTAGTCATTTCTATTTTATTTATCTAATTATCTTTATTTTAGTCTTCTTAAAGTGTTTTAAGTTTCTGTTCAGTTGCATAAAGCTTATTAAAATCTATATCTTTTATTAATGCACTAATTAACTATAATCGTCAAAGAAATAAAAAAATAATATTATCATATCTATATATATTTTTAAAAATATAATAGAAAATTTTCTTTGAAAATTTAATGTTATTACTCAACAAATATTTTTGTAATAGAATAAGATTAAGGAAAATTCATAAAATACAATTAAATTAATGATTGAATTTGTGGAGAAGTTCGATAAAGTGTAGTCGTTTTTATTATCTACGTTATTCTCCCGTACTTTCCTGTACTAATTGCAACTCTAAACTTTTTGTAATTATTAATTATAGGATATATCGCACTCCCCATTGAACTCATCGACTACTCGATCTCACTTACCCTGAAAACAATATGCTCTGAATCTCCCCGACTCCCGAAATCAATCCTCTGACTCTCCCTGACTTCTCTCGTGACTCTCATTAATCTCATTACACCTATTATACTCAATTTTTGAATAAATTATTAATATTTTAAATTAATTTTATTATTAAATATTAAAATATTAAATTCTAAATTAATTCAAAAATATATTTAAAACTTTTATTAATTTTTATACATATGTATAAAAATTTCATTTCCGTCTCCATTTCTCGTATATTTTTATTTTATATAATATAAAATTGAAATTATTCATTTATAGAACTCCATAAGAAAAGAATTATTCTCTTAAATTAAATTTTTCTATTTTAATGTAATTCAATATTTTGAAAATAAAATAGAATTAATAAAATAAATATTAATTTGTGATGAGTTTAATTAAACAAAAATAATAGATGTGTGGAAAATCGAGTTTCGAGTTTGTGTGACAAGTTAATCAATTATGTACCTAAGATATACAAAATATTAAGTGATTATTCTCAATTATAGGTATATCATTATATTCATATGTTACTATAAGTTATCTAGTGGTTTAGAAACTGTCTAATTATTAATGTATACCACGCTACACAAGTACTGCCAATAGCAACAATAAATCTGACTAATATGGTGATCTTAGGACGTATATCTATAATTAGCGAAGTGTACAAGATATCTTTTGTACCCGCGTTGAATCCCAATACCGTGCAGTGTACTAGTTAATATACTGTGCAAAATACAAAACTATATATAGTATACTATTAATTAACTGTCATCTCGTACTAGGACCAAAATATAAAGGCTAGTATTAATTCATTCGAAAACGTGTGAGGGAGGTTGTATGATCTTTATGTTCCTGTTGTTATAAGAGAAACTCATTTTTATTTAGTTAATTAATTAAAAACAATTAATTATTAATTATAATATATTTAATTATAATTATTTATCGTTTTTTGATTAAATTTTGTTATTATTATAAATTTTATAATTTATAAATAAATGTCTATATATATATATAGTGAATATCAATTTATGAGAATAGACTATAAATATGATGACGAACGGTATTAAGACTATCCCTAATTTTGATAAGATGGCTAACCATTACATATTCTATTATATTTTATCTTTCATCCTCCGTAAAAGTTTTTTTTTACCTTAGTTACGTGCCGAATTAGAAATTATGTTAAGTTTCCCTTATCTAACTAAAGGTATAATAATTAGTCATTCCAGGGTAAATTAATTAGAATAATAATAGGTACCCTCGTATTTAAAACCAAAAATTCCCTATAATTTTATATTCTACCTTTTCCATTTTAATATGATATTATAAATTACCTATTAAATAACAGAATATTTTATAATATTTAAGCTTTCTAGTGTTTAATATAAATAGTTTGCTCAATATAGTGAATAGTAGTGAATAATAGTGTTGGACTAGGCGATTCTAATGTATAGTGGTTTTCAGGCCTATTTTTCGTCCTAAACTAGTATAGCTGCAGTAAGCACGCGTATTGGGTAATGTTAAATAAAATTCACATATTTTTTAATGGAGAATGTAAGTTTATTTCGGGTATAGTAAGTTTAGATATATTCCAGTCCTATTAATACAAGATATTGCTATGGAAATCATTATTTATACCATGAGCAGTCTAGTTATTGATAAATATTTTAGTTTTAGTAGTTTATAAAAACATTTAGTTATGTTGTGAGTTATGCCAGTTATATCGACCTGCGTTCTTTATTTACCGGTAATATTAATTAATAATATATTAATATAAATATATTATATATATAATTATAATATATAAATTATATATAAATATATATAATATTATATAGTTAAAAGTTTGCTGATCTATATATTGTGTGTTTTTCAATGTAATAAAAAATGTTAAAACTAGACACACTCTGCACACATGAAAATAAAGTAATTAACTTTCAAAACATTTTTAAGTTTTTTTTTTCCTTATCTATGAAGTATTTTAATACTACTCGCTAAAGTTTCTATAATGAACCTTGACAGAAGATGCCTTCTTCAGTTTTTGAAGTATGGTGATTTCACATGTTTTTTCTTTTTTTTTATTTTGTTTTTAATTTTTCATCAGCTGTTACCAATATATAATATTATGAATACTGATTGTTTGATACAGTTCTGATATGATGAGCCGCATATGAAAGAGAAGTAAGAATAGTGATTCATAACAATTATTCATATAAACTATACGCCAGCATTGATTTTAACTAAATTCTCAAAAGATATTGATAAAGTGTGTGTGTATGTATGCTCCTAACGCAACGACAAAGCGCTACGTCAAAACTGAAGCACAACAACCACCCCTAAACAAACAACCACTACCACTAACACAACCAACAATCACACAATAACGGATAAAGTAATTACATAAAAAAAATATTATTGATATACATAGACAATATATCCAAGATAACGTTATATATATTATATAATAATATATATATATATTATATAATATACATTATAATATATATTATATATATATTAGTATTATATATAATTATATTAATAATATATAAGATATATAATATATATATATATATATAATTTTTTTGAGTTATGTAATGGGACCCCACAGGGAAGCGTCCACAATTGGTATGAATATTGAACTCATGGGTGGGTCTGCCCATTGATTATTTTTAAATATGTTCACAAAATTATATTTGAGATGGCAAGAATGAATATTCAGTCCATCTATATAGAACTACAAAATTCCGTATTTGTGCAAAAAAATAAATAAGAAATAAAAGAAAAAGTAAATTTTCCTTTTTTAATTTGTGGGTTTTAAAAATTATTATTATTATTATTATTATTATTATTATTATTATTATTATTATTATTATTATTATTATTATATGTCTATTTCCTGTTTCTTGGTTTCTTAGTTAAAAGCTCTAATAAATAATAATAATATAATAATAATAATATAATAATAATAATATAATATAATAATAATAATATAATAATATATTTTAATATATTTTATTTATTATATTATTATTATTATTATTATTATATTATTATTATTAGCTATATGTCTATTTCCTGTTTCTTGGTTTCTTAGTGTTAAAAGCTCTAATGTCAAAAGAGTTGAATGCAAAAGAATATTATTATTATTATTATTATTATTATTATTATTATTGACTGTTTTTACACTAGAAAGATTAAAGATTTAAAAATATATGTTTTGACTAGGTATAAATAATATACTTGGTCTCCCCCATAGGATTTTTCAGAACCTCATTAAAATCCTTCGCGGAAGGTCCATGGATGGACCATTGGTTTTCAGGGGCTTAACGTCAATATATCCTGTGTTTATAAAGGTATGACATTGGTCGTCTTTACATAAGATATACTGTACAAACATTTTGAAGTTCAATGACATTTATTTGTGATATACATTTTTGGTAAGAAATTGCACTTCCAGGTTATTTGAATCAAACCATAAATTTATAATTGTTTTAATTGTTGTAATGATAGGCTTAAGAATCTGTAATTAGTTATGTTATAAAGTTATTAAAGTTGTTTTTTAAATGTTCTAATTAGTTAAAAATCATTGTTTATGTCACTGACGGTTATTATTATTATTATTATTATTATTATTATTATTATTATTATTATTATTATTATTATTATTATTATTATTATTATTATTATTATTATTATTATTATTATTATTATTATTAGATTATTTATTTTTTCAACCTTCGAAATTAATTTCTTCTTACCGTAAGTACAGTAAAAAAATTAACGTTTTTTTCCCGTTGGAAGGAAATTTTTTTCAAAAAGAAACTTTTTAAATGATTAATCAGTAATTAGGGAAGTATCGAAGGTACCCATACCATCTCTCTTCTTTTATTGCCCAATTAGACTCATAAGTGCCCATTCTTTATTCATGTTGGGGTGAGTTGGGAGGATGTTTGAAGATCCCCCTCCCCTCCCCCTCCCCCTCCCTAATCTTCTCTTCCCTCGTCTCTCTACAAAATCGTTGAAGAACCAACCAACTTTTCTGTTAAAAATACCTCACTTTGTTTGTCGATCAGATAAAGACTTGCCTTGTTCGGTGATTCTCTTCCTTTTATAGTAAGAGGTTTTTCTATTAGTAATTGTAAATGATTTCTTTGCGACGAGAGAGAGAGAGAGAGATGACGGAGTAGAGAGAGAGAAAAGTTACTTAACTCCCACACGGACGGTGAGGTTCGTTTTATATTTTGAAAAAACAAATATTTCACAGAGGTAGAAAGCCTTATGAAATAGAGACTAATAAGAGAGCTACTGGGCACTGATATATATAGGTGAAATGACACTTTTATGTTTTCGTATTCTTGAACTGAGCTGTAAACTCACATCCATAACACTATGCCACTTAACCTAACTTACAAACCTAACCCTATTCTTAACCTACCTATAACCTAGATCTATAATTAAACCTATTTACCTTATTTTCAACCCTAGATAAGCAAAATGATGGAGAACAAAAATCATGTGTCGCTTCTGCGGTGAACATCTATATAATAGTATTCACCTTATGATGCTACTTCCTGTGAAATTTTTGTGTGTTTATTGGTAGCAGCCTCACCGTGTCTCTCCCGTTGGGACGGTGTAAGTAAACTTTGTGTCGCGATAATAAAATTCTTATTTAATATGCGCATATGTCTGAAAATTTAAGTCCTCAATATTGGGTATTATTAGACAAACTATGATGAATATTATTGTAGCGCAGTCGGGTACCTTTTGTATAGTTTTGATCTATTAGTTATAAGTTTAAATTGTGATAGTTTTAACTCAGAATAAAAATTAGCCAAGATTATAAGCCTTATTTTGAGAGAGAGTATTTTGTACGAGGAGAAGGATTATGATATAGATAATTATTAGACATAATAACAATGCTACAAAACTAGGTCATCATATTCAATAATATTTGTTAAGAAAATGACGCTCAGCGACAAGTCAAAATGTGAGTGCTCGTGCTTTCTGATATCTCTCTCAAATACCTACTTCTCTTCTCTCTCTCTCTCTCTCATGAAACCTCTAATCTTTCTACTAATCATACTTTCTCATCTCTGCAATTCGTGCGGTGTGCGTTCTTTGCGTAACTGTTCTGCTCGTTACATCTTCAAGTCTTAATACATTTTAATCTCTGCATCCTTTTAAAAAAATAAATAATATTCTCGGTTTCTTGGACCCACAATCTCCAATCGTGGTTATGAGGGTGTAGTATATTTATAAGTTTTATATTATATTTATTTTCACAATTAATACTACTATAGGAACATTTTCTCACTCACTATCTATAGGTAAACTAGTTAAGTATATCCAAAGATATTAGGTCGAAACACTACTTAAATAAGATTTAAGTGAGTAGTTCGTGAGAGTGAGTCGAAGTGAATATTTAGGCCAAATATATATCACTACTACTTTAGAATAGAAAATATATTATCATATAATATAATACATAACATTATCATCTGTATATATATATAGACGACAAATATATATATATACTACCACTAAATGGGTTCGTATATAATATATATAGGTTATTGTATTCATAAATAATCATCGATAATCCATAAAAAGTGAAATCTGTATATACGTTATTTATATTATAAATCTTAAATGTCACCTTAACGGCCTAGTTACATTTAGTAAAAATACTATTAACCTCCACTAATATATTAGTATAATTTTTTCTTACTGGTCTTATATAAATGTCAGATAAATATTAAATTAAATAATATACATATTTTTATAATCACTATAAGTAAGAAATGCGGAGCGGGAAATTAATGACGTGTTTTGTGGCAAGTTACTAATTGATGACGTAACCTACATTAAACTTCTTCGTAATTTGGGGATGTGGGAGTTTCCTATGGGATACCCTGTGGTGATGGAGCATTAAGTATCCCTATAAAGCAAGCTACCTCCACTAATATAAATTATTATTTTATTAACGAGCTTATGTTATTCGCTCTAATAATACAAGGCGATGGCTTAGGCGCCTAAGCACGCACATATACCTCTATACAGAAGAGTACACGTAGATAGTTAATTAACCACGGACAGGAGAAAGATCCCTGGCTGCGGTGTTCATTCTTATATAAAAGTATATATCGGGAGCTCCTCAATGGGTTTGAATTCTCTCTCACACGTGTAGGTAGACTCTAAACTTGTTGTGCTCTTTGAGAGGAGAAGGACCAAGTAACTTTTTATGAGTGCTGGATTTTCTAACCTCACAATCAAAGTATATGTCACCACGCAAATTGATAGAATAAAAGCACTCCACGGAGTTATTAGGGAGTTTCTCTAAATCTAACAGGTGATCTTATTCGGGGTAACAAGATATTTTTCACAGATCATTCGCGACTAGATAGATGGTGATTAGGTTCAAATTATTAGAAGAGAGGAGTGCGATTCGATTGTTATATGTTACAATCGGCATTATTCTTGACAAGATTTTTTATATGAATATAGTATATTACCTCGTTTAAAAATAAATCACACATACATCGCGAAATCTTCCTGAGGAAGTGTAAGTATCGTGTCACATAATAGGGAGAGGTTGTATACGGCTATCTTACATACAGTAGATATATTATTATTCGGCTAATACAAAGACGTGTGGCGGCAAAACTCATGGGTAGTATTGAGTATACTGGGATTATGGGGGGTGGAGTAATTCATGAAACGACATTAATAAGGCCGCAAGTGAGGAGTAGGTAGAGGAGAGAGCGGAGACCAGTAGGTAGATCGGAGATATAGTGTACGCTTAACTGTCGCGCTTCATCTATTAGGTCCATGCCTCACACTAAAAAGTAATCTCAAGATACAAGATAATATGGTTGCTCTTTTTATTATTCATATATATAATATATGAAAAAATTACATATGATTTGAGATATTGAATTAATATATACTTATAGTATTTAAATCATTTGAGATAAATATTTTATAAATATCTTATATGATGTACTATAATATATATTTAGTACTCAATAATAATTACAAAAACATTGACAGTGTAATTAATAGATTCTATATAATATGAGTATATACATAATATATTATAATAATCCAATAATATAGATAACATATTGCTATAATGTTTAAAACCGGTGTGATCTTTAGAACAAAGAATAATATATACATTTGTCAATTTTGTATGGAATGAATTCTAAGCGTGTGTGAGTGATAAATCACTAGGGGGGACAATGTGGAGTGCCCTGTACACCGGACAACGGCATAAATGATAATGGCGCTATCTGTAAAAACGAACTGTAGTTATGTGACCATTCTGAAATCATCCAATAATATACGGTGCGGAAGCCAGACATAAATATATATATAATGAATTGTAAATATATTTATGTAATATATATAAATTATATTATTATATATTAATATATTTACTTAATATTTGTTGTGAATATTATATGTATATCATTCAAATATGACTAATTAGTATAGGTTATAGTTAGTGATTTAAAATAACTAATTAATAATGAATAATATAATAGAGTGTATTTATATATCTATATTAAATAATATTATAATAATACTTAATTATGATACCTATGTTATAAATAGTATAGATACTCTGGTTGGAATTATAAGTATATTATATCGTAATATAGTGAATATATATATTATAAGATCACATATTATAGAATATACTATATTATGGAAAACCGTGAGGAGAGATGGTCCTTGATGGGTTAGTGGTATAAGTGTATAGTATTAAATATTAGATATTTTAAACTGAATATTATCTATGTTTAAGTATATATTTAAGGTATATAGATAAAATCATGTATTAATATTAAATATTTATTACTTCAGTATATTATAAAACGTAAAAGAATAAAAATATTTTAGTATAATAATTATACTATATAAATGTTATTAAATTAACATATATATAAACACAATAATATAATATTGTATATAATAATTATTATAAATATTATAATATAATATATATATAATATAATCATATAGAATATTATTATAAATATGAATATATAATAAAAATTAACAAAGAATATATATTTATATAATTGAAAACATAAAATAAATATAATAGCAACTAAGATATGAATTAATAAAAAAGATTCAATATAGATTCATGATTATAATGGTTAGTATATAGTGGATTGTGATGTGAGTGAAGGTAGTTCAATTTGAAAATTAAACTGATTTACTTAGCTTATAGGATGATATAGTAAATTAATTACATTTAAACAATTTATTATTGAATAATAATATATATAATTTAATATTATATTCAATAATCAAAATTATATAAATAATATAAAAGTTTATTATACAATAAACTCTAATATTAAATAAGGGTATAATAAATAATCTATAATAGTAATCATATTATTACAATAGTTAATTATAATATAATATGATCAGTAATAACTTTACGGGATATAATCATAAACGGTATATAGTATGATTAATATGTATTATATATATATATATATAAATTATAATGAATCATTTATGATATTACATATAATTTTAATAGGTAATATACCAGTGGTGGGCAGGCCGTTATGTAATACGGTACCAAATTTAATAGGTTAGGGGTGGGGTCAGAGGTGAGGTTAGTTAGATTATATTTTCATATCATATTTATATTTATATATATGATATACATATCGCATATGATTATTAGATGTTATATTAATATCTATATATTATATTATATATTTTATATATGCTATTATATATAAAGTATATAGTTTAACTATATAAATATAAATATAACTATATAATTTAATTATTATATATATTAAACTAAATATATACTTAATATTATTATAAACTAAAATTAGTGAGAGGAGTTAATTAATATAAATTAAGACATAAAATAAAATATTATAGAACCTTACATAGATGGAAAAAAAATAAATATATCTTAAAATTTGATTAAAAACTGAATTTAAATGAATAAAATTAAAATATTAAAAATTGAACACAAGGTAAATGAATAAATATCTGTATCAACACAATCTAAAGGGTCAAGGGGAGTCCCATATATTTTATATAAATATTTTATTCATTATAATTTACGTAATAAATTTTATATTACTATAGTATTCAATACTAATAGTATATTATATATAATATATAATATTATTATAAGATGTTATATTATTTTAGCATGAATAAATAAGAAATTTTAATTAATTTCTTTTTTTACTTTATCTTAAATAATTTTCACGTTTCTATTAAAGGAATATACCCGTTCATCATATTCTATAGTAATTAAATGATAGATGTTTATTTTGACTACGTAAGAAGAAAGACACGTATATCCTCTACCATTATGCGACATCGTATACTCACTAGGTGATAATATATAATAATACATAGCCACATTATAATTATATATTTTTAAGTATATTAGTGAAATAATTTTGAATCCTTAGCCACAAGTATATTATATATTTATCTAACAATGATCGAGCATGAGCATCCACTTAACAGAACCTTTTTTTATTAGTTCATCACATATTTTGCAACATAAGTAAGTATAATAAAGGATTATGGAATAGTATATACAGCACAATATGTTGGGACGCCGTAAAGTATGAGAGAGTTTCGTATGTGTGTAATAGCCCTACTGTCCGGCAACTCATATGATCTTTCAAACCGTTTGCGGCGACAAAAAGAATACATGTTTTAATCACATACGAATTTATGTTAGTAAATGTTGATAGTACATTTCATTTCTTTCTCATCTTTTCTAGTTCAGCGCTATCATCGAAATCACGAGTTCTCTAAGAAGATATGACATCCATCATCAATACAATTACTGATCATGCTATTAACAATAACCATATAAAGTATTATAATAGTACAGTATATAGTATTATATATATATAGTATAGTTTAGGTCAATATATATTATAATATTATGATATATATATATATAGAATATATATTTTAATAATATAAGTGATAATCTTAATTTTCATATATATTGAGGGAATAAATGATTTCGCAGTAATTTGTTTTTTATCTGATGTATACTCTGTTGGCTTGGAAACTGTTAGGGGTATAGGTGGTTGGTCTTCATTGTTTTCGCTTTACTTTCTTGGTTTTGGACTCTCTATCATTGCATCTTTTATTGTTTTAGATCCTTTTTTTGCTTGTTCTTTTGGGTAATGTTATGTTTGTGTTATTTTAAATGGAGCGGTATCAAATTTAAGCTAATGAAGGATGCGAGTTTAGCTGTAATCTGGTCAATATCAAATGCAATATATTATACAAGTATTATGTGGCCAGGCCTTTGTTTTTATTGTATTTATTTTATTATTTTAATTTTTTTTATTTGAGTTGATTTAGTCTTTTTTTATATTTTGTGTGTTTTTAATTTCATTTTTTTTAAAAGAGCGTATTTTAGAAAGTTATAGAGTGTCAGCATGCGGAATATGATGTTAGTTTTTTTTGTAGTTCTTCATTGGACTATATAGGTTAATTTTGTTAAATGGTGTTATTCGATTTATTATATATAGAATTCTAAATTTGATGGGCTCGATATGAGGTTGTTAGCGAAACGACGTGTACATACACGCCACTTTGTATTTCTTGATTTTCTAGCATAAGGTATTCTAAAAGATTGATTGTTGCAGAAGCAAAAGTGCATGGAAGGAAGGTCCAATGTGGTGTTATATTGATTGCGTAGCGCGTGAACAAGATTTAATCAATTTCTGAGATTGTAAGTCTAAGGTATCAGAAATACGAGAGAAAGATAAAGTCATAAAATGACGACCCGAGGTTTCGATCCCTAAACCTGGTGGTCTTCATCATCCCATCATCATGCACAGATCATCTGACCAGGGTAAGTAAGCTTATACAAGTGCGCACTTGAATATATTGAAAAATACTTTGCCTGCAAAAATTCTAAGATTTTTAAAAAAAATTCTCTTGTTAAAAGAGACATGCAGATTAGATTTCTTGGCATCTGGATGCCATAAAAGGTAGAAGATTCTGATTAATAATTTGAGATAATAAATGAAGTTTTAATGTATATAGGGAAATAGGTTGCTCTACTCCGCTTATGTGCTATCATATAAGAAAGTCCTGCAATCCTAATCATTGCTATTGGAATCGTTTAGCTTGAGAGTGAATATGCTTAAGCTACCTCACATAGGGAACCCTAATGCAGTTATAGTATGTGAAACTTCTATAATGTTCTAGCAGTGTCTGAGATGAGTTGTAATTAAGACTAGATTGCAGAAGGGATTGAGGAATGAGTGGCACAGTAGAACAAATGGCGATGGATTCCCTGGTCTTTTG
This sequence comes from Trachelipus rathkii, assembly GCA_015478945.1. Taxonomy (NCBI): domain Eukaryota; kingdom Metazoa; phylum Arthropoda; class Malacostraca; order Isopoda; family Trachelipodidae; genus Trachelipus; species Trachelipus rathkii. Next base: position 5,501 of record JABUQX010066083.1, on the reverse strand, counting down.
GCCACGAATATTTCCAGTTTGGCTGGGCGTCTGTATAGGTCATGGATGAATGCTAAATTAGTGATGTTGTCTTTGTCTTGGATATAACGTAAAAAGAGGAACAATGTCCAAGGATTAGTTTGTAAAACTAGATAATTGGAGACCAAATAAGATGATTAAAGTTTAACTTATTACGAAACAGGAAAACGCTGACATGCTGACAAGGCTACTGTGGGCCCAATTGCGTTACAATCCTGAGATCAGATGAGGAACAAGAGTATTATTGTTTTGGATAATTTGGATATTTTTTTTTTATGCTTTTATTTATTTGATTGTGTTGTTGTTTATTGGAGTATTATTGAATTTTTTTTAATTGTTTCATGGGTTATAATGAGAGTTATCATAGAATGTATATCTGTATTTTAGATTCGTTCGGGCCGACGTCGAGATCGGCAAAGGCGATGATGGCCAGCCTGAAAGTGCTAGTTAAGCTTGTATGATGAATGGTGATGCTGCAATTCGTAATCCTAATATAAGGCATATATAACGTTATCCTCATGAGTTATTCGTATGTTGGTTATTCAATCGTAGATTTGTGCAGGACGATATACCGATCGTGGATTGGGTATATGTCGCATTTTTACAGCCCAGCGATTGTAGCCAAGAGTTAGTACGATATGAGTTTGTAGTTCACTATACAGAAGTGCGTAACTATTTCCTGAACGCTAGACATATTACGTTGTAATACAGTCGGAAACATAATTTTATCGTAAATATCCACATTTCTAATTAATATATTCATTACTCATTCCGACCAAGATGAGTAAGTATTACAATGACAATGAGTCAAAGAATGTGTTCTCTAAAGTCGTCCCAGTGGTTAAGAACAAAAGGGATATAAGTGACCGTGAACATTAATATTATTAATGGTGAGAAAATAAGAGAAATTAAGTCGATAAAATACCAGAATCAGTTTGGACGTTTAGGGTGACATGAAGCTCGACGAGTAAGATTTGAGAGGTTAACGTTTCGTTTCTGAAGACCGCAGGCTATCACACTTATGAGTGCCGGAGGGGCATTATAAGGGTTGATGGTCTGGTGTAAACTTTAATACTCGATAGTCAGGGTTAGAGCTTTGCCTAGTCAGGTTGTGGTAAGCAGCACTTCAGAACAACATAGCTCGTATACGTATGAGCCAAAAGCCTTATCACTTAGCTATTCTTCGAATTATTCAGGATTTAAAAATTTGTAAATATCATACGTGTGAGTAGACGATAATAGCTCTGGCTATGAGTGACGATTCAGCGACTTGTAAAGTTATATGTATGTGAACAAAGCAGCTGTGGTACCGGAAATATAGTTTTCATAAAAGCCCTTGCTAGAATGATGATGACTGTTTTGCAGCGTGTGTTACATAGGGCAGTGAAATCCTGATTCATCAGCGAGCACGCGATAACACCAATGATAACGATATGCGCTAGAGAATTTTGGCTGAGGGGCATATTCGACGATAGACTAGCAGTACTATGTCACTCGGTTGCCTCGGTGATAAAATAGAGAGATTTTGAATATGTTTTACTAATCTTTCTTTATGTGATAATTATTTTATGACTCGCATAAATTCTAGAGAACTAACAGAAAACTAAACGAAGCCAAAGTTGGAATTGAAGTAAAACATTATTAGAAGTTTTTGTTAATTTTGAACCATTGCAAATATCGATATGAATCCGAACAGGATCTATTAGTATATTTTTCAGACTTTGAAGTCTAATGTTCCCTACATTATCCTAATGCTCCCAAGAGAATTTATGAAGATAAACTCTTAATAAACGCCACTCATTAACCTCGACTCTTCTTAATTATGAGAGAGTCGAGATTTTGAGATTGTATTTTATTCAGACATTTCACCTAATTACTTTGTGAGCATGATCATTAACTATATCACTATCATTTTTATTCTTATTTCAATAAGATTATATCATATAAGTAAGCATGAAAAAATAGTTCACATAGCTTATATGCTGTTTAAATGTCTCTAAAACTTTAAAGAATATAACTCTGAGTCTAAGATTTTTAAAAATCAACATCAGAATTTTATTCCCTTCTGCTTCAAAGAGTTGTTCCAGTTCATCTTCTTTTGCGTTTAATATTAAATAAATAATAACATTTGAATGAGTAGAACTTATCAAAAACTTTAAAATAAGCCCATTAAGTATAGATTCCCTTTCACTCATTGTTGATATATATTTCCTCCACAAATAATGAACTGCCATTTCATTATGATGTTTCACTGCATTTCGGAACATAATTTGAATAGTTATTTCAATGAATGCTTGTCTTTAATATTGTTCTAACATTGGTTTTACATATGAAGAAGCTGATGCCAAGAAATATTGGCACTATTGGATAGAATGTCTAAATAAGCCGCACAATCTACAAAACGATCCTTTAAAAAATTGTTATATCTTCTAACTTAAATTGGTTACAAAATAAAATTTCATGTAGACTACAGAGCCAAATTTTTTTCCTAGCTGCTCATGTATGCGCCAATTCTGTTTGTGCAGAAATTTAATATTCTAAGTGCGATTCACAACAATGAAAGGAAAGTTTTTTTTTCCTCCTACGTTAGCATCTTTTATAAATTGTACATAAAGTTCGTATAAATTTGTAGTTTCCGTTATAAAACTAGTTCTATTAATTTTAACAATGTCTTATGAGCCAAGGCTTGTCAAGGAAATATAATTGTTAATCTTTCTCTTTCTGAACTAAACAACCTTGAGAGGACACTATATCCACGAATAATGTCGAGACATACGCTGAAAATTAATACCATTATTAAATTTAATATGCGGCAGAAATACACAAGTGGCTCCTCCAGTAAGAAGAATATTTACAACAATTTGAAACATTTTACAACAATCCTTTTGTAAATTATAATGAAATTATTAAATTGAAAATTAAATGGGTTCGTATTTTGTTCAAAAAACAAGTGAAATAACTTATATGCTGCATACTTTTAATTATAAGCTTATCCATATTTTTTCAGTATTATAAAAAAAACTCTTTGTTTTTTCTAATAATAATATTTTTAACCACCTCCATACTTCTTTCGGCTTCTCAACAACACAAGCAGTTACCTCTCTTCCAAGACTATATTTGCAAAATTTTTTTTCCCATTAACAGTCCTCATATCTCATCGTATAATATCCCTATTAAGATGTAGAGCAAATAGAAAGCTATTATGCAATCTAAAGTCTTACTGCCTGGTTTAAAAAAAAAATAACATACAATTCAGAATTTATTTTACCGCAAAATAAATTATCATTAGGATAAATCTATCAATCTCGGATTAGTACGCGAGTCCAACACGACTTCACACCACACCCACTGCATGCCAAGTCAGCTTCATCAGCACCGCCAGGAACAGTCCTACTTTCTTATCTGCTTAAAATCATGCAAAATATAGTTCATATTTTTTGGAGCATATAGCAAATACTCTTCAAACTAAAGTAATAAATTTGGATAAGGGGTTCATTGTCACATAGGAAAACTTTAAATATTTTGAAAAACGTATAGAAGTGAAACTATGCAGTTTCTTTTTAAAGAAATTTTTCAAAAAATCTAAGGAATTTATCCATTTAGTAATTGTGATATGATCCTAAAATCCTTCTCTCCAATGCTTGAATAAGTTCGCTGAAGGGTACTTTAGAGTCACTATTTATACGTTACATCCATTCTCGATTTCATCTTGAGTATCAAATTTTCGTCCTTTGCATTTTTGCACCAGTTAGAATAAAAAAACACATTCAATATATTTAAAAAAAAAATTGGACTCATTATAACTGTAATATATATTTGGACACCTATCTTGGTGAAGCAGATCTTGAATTAATTTCCAGTAGGACTCTTGTAGGGAGCAGATACAAAGAGAATGAGTAGCAGCAATTAATGCATCTTCTTTTGCAACCATTTTCCTGCAGTTGCAACAGAGCTATCCAAAGTACTTCTCAACTCCAACTACTTGTTATTCAATTGAGAAGGTCGTTTAGTATCTTACAAAGTGTTAAAACTAGGTAAAAGGGTTAATTATTTCGAAGAAAGATTAAATGGGATATGTTTACTAAGCATAATGGGTGGAGTTTCACTTTTAATGTAAGGTTTGATAGAAGGTACTGTAAAAGATTTAATAAAAATAAATTCTAATGTATTTTTTAAATACTTAAAAAGGAAACACCAATTTCGTTTTTAAGGAGTTTCACACACAAAGAAAAAATATACGCGCGCATGAAATTTCACAACATTTACCCTTATTTGTTTAAATAATTAATTTTTATTATTATAGTTTGTTTCCACTATCTCTGTTTATATATATTTTATATTATATTATATATATTATATTATATAGTATATATAATATATAAATGTATATATTTAATTAATATAATGGCTTAGAGCTCTGACGGCGCCCATAATATATCATATAGTATATATATTTATATATATATATAATATATATATTATATATATATATAATGATATATATATATATATATATAATATATATATATATACATTATATATATTTTATATATATATATTTTTTATGATTTTTATTATTAAAAAGATAAATCACTAGCTAATCACCGCTTGCATAAGATTCTGAATCCGGATTCAACAATTTTTGCCCTTTTGAGATTCGAAGTGAAACCGAACTTGATTCATGGTTTTCTATCTGCTTTCTTCTTCCTCCATCTTCTTCGCATCACTGTATCAAACCCTTCTTCCGTAAAGGCTAATGGGATTCTCTCTCAATAACTTTTATTAAAGCTTAATTTAAATTATTATTCTCTTCAACTTATATGTGTCACTTCATATAACTTGTACCACAACATGCATACATACACACACACAACACACACACATATATATATATATATAGTTTATATTATTATATATATATAATAATAGTATATATATATATATATATATATATATTATATATAATATATATAATATATATATATATATATACATATATATATTATATATAATTAATATATATATATATAATATATATATATATATGATAATTATATATATATATATATATATAATATAATATATATATATATATATTATATAATTATAAATAATATATATAATATATATATATATAATATATGATAAATGTATATTTTAAATACATATATATATATATATTATATAATATATCTATATATTACTGTAAGAAATTTTATCAACTAAAAATATCTGTAGTAGTAGTGCTAGTGGTAGTAGTAATGTAGTAGTAGTATATCAGTAGTAGTAGTAGTAGTAGTAGTAGTTAGTAGTGTAGTAGTAGTAGTAGTCTTGAAGAAGGCAGAGACGACACCTTGAATAATCTCAAATTCGAGCTCAATAAGAGACATAAAGAGAGAAAAAAACGAAAAAAAACATTTTTTTTTTTTGTAATTGCTTTTAATCACTCTAGAGATTTGGGTTTCCTATCCAGTCCATACAAC
>JABUQX010066082.1:0-82879 GCA_015478945.1 Trachelipus rathkii | reverse complement strand
CGTGTACTTCGTTCGATTTCGTTTGGAACCGTTTTCGCATTTATCGTGAAACGCATTATTTTTTCAAATGCTGAAAATACCGTTAAAAACTCAATTTTAAGATTTACCAAATAATTTCAAATGTTGAAATTTAGGAAAAATCGTACTTTTAAGAGTTCTAAATTTGTAATGTGAAAATTTAAGAAAAAGCGTAATTTTAGAACACATTATTTTTTCAAATGCTGAAAATACCGTTAAAAACTCAATTTTAAGGTTTACCAAATAATTTCAAATGTTGAAATTTAGGAAAAATCGTACTTTTAAGAGTTCTAAATTTGTAATGTGAAAATTTAAGAAAAAGCGTAATTTTAGAAGTTATAATTTTTTATTAAAACAGGTTTTCACAACTAATGAAATATTTGGTATATAAAAACAAATATTGAAATTTCATTAATAAACGTCAATTTAAGACACCTAAAACAATTAATAAATTCGCTTTTCTGCTTTTTGAAATTGCATTTCAATGAAACACATTATTTTTTCAAATGCTGAAAATCCCGTAAAAACTCAATTTTAAGATTTACCAAATAATTTCAAATGTTGAAATTTAGGAAAAATCGTACTTTTAAGAGTTCTAAATTTGTAATGTGAAAATTTAAGAAAAAGCGTAATTTTAGAAGTTAAAATTTTTTATTAAAACAGGTTTTCACAACTAATGAAATATTTGGTATATAAAAACAAATATTGAAATTTCAAAACGTCAATTTAAGACACCTAAAACTATTAATAAATTCACTTTTCTGCTTTTTGAAATTGCATTTCAATGAAACACATTATTTTTTCAAATGCTGAAAATACCGTTAAAAACTCAATTTTAAGATTTACCAAATAATTTCAAATGTTGAAATTTATGAAAAATCGTACTTTTAAGAGTTCTAAATTTGTAATGTGAAAATTTAAGAAAAAGCGTAATTTTAGAAGTTAAAATTTTTTATTAAAACAGGTTTTCACAACTAAAGAAATATTTGGTATATAAAAACAAATATTGAAATTTCATTAAAAAAACGTCAATTTAAGACACCTAAAACAATTAATAAATTCTCTTTTCTGCTTTTTGAAATTGCATTTCAATGAAACACATTATTTTTTCAAATGCTGAAAATACCGTTAAAAACTCAATTTTAAGATTTACCAAATAATTTCAAATGTTGAAATTTAGGAAAAATCGTACTTTTAAGAGTTCTAAATTTGTAATGTGAAAATTTAAGAAAAAGCGTAATTTTAGAAGTTAAAATTTTTTATTAAAACAGGTTTTCACAACTAATGAAATATTTGGTATATAAAAACAAATATTGAAATTTCATTAAAAAACGTCAATTTAAGACACCAAAAACTATTAATAAATTCGCTTTTCTGCTTTTTAAAATTGCATTTCAATGAAACACATTATTTTTCAAATGCTGAAAATACCGTTAAAAACTCAATTTTAAGATTACCAAATAATTTCAAATGTTGAAATTTAGGAAAAATCGTACTTTTAAGAGTTCTAAATTTGTAATGTGAAAATTTAAGAAAAAGCGTAATTTTAGAAGTTAAAATTTTTTATTAAAACAGAGTTTCACAACTAATGAAATATTTGGTATATAAAAACAAATTTTGAAATTTCATTAAAAAACGTCAATTTAAGACACCTAAAACTATTAATAAATTCGCTTTTCTGCTTTTTGAAATTGCATTTCAATGAAACACATTATATTTTCAAATGCTGAAAATACCGTTAAAAACTCAATTTTAAGATTTAGCAAATAATTTCAAATGTTGAAATTTAGGAAAAATCGTACTTTTAAGAGTTCTAAATTTGTAATGTGAAAATTTAAGAAAAAGCGTAATTTTAGAAGTTATAATTTTTTATTAAAACAGGTTTTCACAACTAATGAAATATTTGGTATATAAAAACAAATATTGAAATTTCATTAAAAAACGTCAATTTAAGACACCTAAAACTATTAATAAATTCACTTTTCTGCTTTGAAATTGCATTTCGTAGAAGCACATTATTTTTCAGTGCTGAAAATCCCGTTAAAACTCAATTTTAAAAATTACCAAATAATTTCAAATGTTGAAATTTAGGAAAAATCGTACTTTTAAGAGTTCTAAATTTGTAATGTGAAAATTTAAGAAAAAGCGTAATTTTAGAAGTTAAAATTTTTATTAAAACAGGTTTTCACAACTAATGAAATATTTGGTATATAAAAACAAATATTGAAATTTCATTAAAAAACGTCAATTTAAGACACCTAAAACTATTAATAAATTCACTTTTCAGCTTTTTGAAATTGCATTTCAATGAAACACATTATTTTTTCAAATGCTGAAAATACCGTTAAAAACTCAATTTTAAGATTTACCAAGTAATTTCAAATGTTGAAATTTAGGAAAAATCGTACTTTTAAGAGTTCTAAATTTGTAATGTGAAAATTTAAGAAAAAGCGTAATTTTAGAGGTTAAATTTTTTTATTAAAACAGGTTTTCACAACTAATGAAATATTTGGTATATAAAAACAAATATTGAAATTTCATTAAAAAACGTAAATTTAAGACACCTAAAACAATTAATAAATTCTCTTTTCTGCTTTTTGAAATTGCATTTCAATGAAACGCATTATTTTTTCAAATGCTGAAAATACCGTTAAAAACTCAATTTTAAGATTTACCAAATAATTTCAAATGTTGAAATTTAGGAAAAATCGTACTTTTAAGTTCTAAATTTGTAATGTGAAAATTTAAGAAAAAGCGTAATTTTAGAAGTTAAATTTTTTTATTAAAACAGGTTTTCACAACTAATGAAATATTTGGTATATAAAAACAAATATTGAAATTTCATTAAAAAACGTCAATTTAAGACACCTTAAACTATTAATAAATTCACTTTTCTGCTTTTTGAAATTGCATTTCAATGAAACACATTTTTTTCAAATGCTGAAAATACCGTTAAAAACTCAATTTTAAGATTTACCAAAATAATTTCAAATGTTGAAATTTAGGAAAAATCGTACTTTTAAGAGTTCTAAATTTGTAATGTGAAAATTTAAGAAAAAGCGTAATTTTAGAAGTTAAATTTTTTTTATTAAAACAGGTTTTCACAACTAATGAAATATTTGGTATATAAAAACAAATATTGAAATTTCATTAAAAAACGTCAATTTAAGACACCTAAAACTATTAATAAATTCTCTTTTCTGCTTTTTGAAATTGCATTTCAATGAAACACATAATTTTTTCAAATGCTGAAAATACCTTTAAAAACTCAATTTTAAGATTTACCAAATAATTTCAAATGTTGAAATTTAGGAAAAATCGTACTTTTAAGAGTTCTAAATTTGTAATGTGAAAATTTAAGAAAAAGCGTAATTTTAGAAGTTAAAATTTTTTATTAAAACAGGTTTTCACAACTAATGAAATATTTGGTATATAAAAACAAATATTGAAATTTCATTAAAAAAACGTCAATTTAAGACACCTAAAACAATTAATAAATTCTCTTTTCTGCTTTTTGAAATTGCATTTCAATGAAACACATTATTTTTTCAAATGCTGAAAATACCGTTAAAAACTCAATTTTAAGATTTACCAAATAATTTCAAATGTTAAAATTTAGGAAAAATCGTACTTTTAAAAGTTCTAAATTTGTAATGTGAAAATTTAAGAAAAAGCGTAATTTTAGAAGTTATAATTTTTTTATTAAAACAGGTTTTCACAACTAATGAAATATTTGGTATATAAAAACAAATATTGAAATTTCATTAAAAAACGTCAATTTAAGACACCTAAAACTATTAACAAATTCGCTTTTCTGCTTTTTGAAATTGCATTTCAATGAAACACATTATTTTTTCAAATGCTGAAAATACCGTTAAAAACTCAATTTTAAGATTTACCAAATAATTTCAAATGTTGAAATTTAGGAAAAATCGTACTTTTAAGAGTTCTAAATTTGTAATGTGAAAATTTAAGAAAATGCGTAATTTTAGAAGTTAATTTTTTTATTAAAACAGGTTTTCACAACTAATGAAATATTTGGTATATAAACAAATATTGAAATTTCATTAAAAAACGTCAATTTAAGACACCTAAAACTATTAATAAATTCACTTATCAGCTTTTTGAAATTGCATTTCAATGAAACACGTATGGAAACAAATATTGAAATTTCATTAAAAAACTTCAATTTAAGACACCTAAAACTATTAACAAATTCACTTTTCTGCTTTTTGAAATTGCATTTCAATGAAACACATTATTTTCTCAAATGCTGAAAATACCGTTAAAAACTCAATTTTAAGAATTACCAAATAATTTCAAATGTTGAAATTTCGGAAAAATCGTACTTTTAAGAGTTTTAAATTTGCAATGTGAAAATTTAAGAAAAAGCGTAATTTTAGAAGTTAAAATTTTTTTATTAAAACAGGTTTTCACAACTAATGAAATATTTGGTATATAAAAAAACAAATATTTAAATTTCATTAAAAGACGTCAATTTAAGACACCTAAAACTCCTAATAAATTCGCTTTTCTGCTTTTTGAAATTGCATTTCAATGAAACACATTATTTTTTCAAATGCTAAAAATCCCGTTAAAAACTCAATTTTAAGAATTACCATATAATTTCAAATGTTGAAATTTAGGAAAAATCGTACTTTTAAGAGTTCTAAATTTTTAAAGTGAAAATTTAAGAAAAAGCGTAATTTTAGAAGTTAAAATTTTTTATTAAAACAGGTTTTCACATCTAATGAAATATTTGGTATATAGAAACAAATATTGAAATTTCATTAAAAAACGTCAATTTAAGACACCTAAAACTATTAACAAATTCGCTTTTCTGCTTTTTGAAATTGCATTTCAATGAAACACATTATTTTTTCAAATGCTGAAAATACCGTTAAAAACTCAATTTTAAGAATTACTAAATAATTTCAAATGTTGAAATTTAGGAAAAATCGTACTTTTAAGCGTTCTAAATTTGTAATGTGAAAATTTAAGAAAAAGCGTAATTTTAGAAGTTAAAATTTTTATTAAAATGGGTTTTCACAACTAATGAAATATTTGGTATATAAAAACAAATATTGAAATTTCATTAAAAAACGTCAATTTAAGACACCTAAAACAATTATTAAATTCTCTTTTCTGCTTTTTGAAATTGCATTTCAATGAAACACATTATTTTTTCAAATGCTGAAAATACCGTTAAAAACTCAATTTTAAGAATTAACAAATAATTTCAAATGTTGAAATTTAGGAAAATTATTTTTAGAGTTTTTTTTTTGTAATGTGAAAATTTAAGAAAAAGCGTAATTTTAGAAGTTAAAATTTTTTATTAAAACAGGTTTTCACACCTAATGAAATATTTGTTATATAAAAACAAATATTGAAATTTCATTAAAAACACGTCAATTTAAGACACCTAAAACTATTAACAAATTCGCTTTTCTGCTTTTTGAAATTGCATTTCAATGAAACACATTATTTTTTCAAATGCTGAAAATACCGTTAAAAACTCAATTTTAAGAATTACCAAATAATTTCAAATGTTGAAATTTAGGAAAAATCGTACTTTGAAGAGTTTTTAATTTGCAATGTGAAAATTTAAGAAAAAGCGTAATTTTAGAAGTTAAAATTTTTATTAAAACAGGTTTTCACAACTAATGAAATATTTGGTATATAAAAACAAATATTGAAATTTCATTAAAAAACGTCAATTTAAGACACCTAAAACTATTAACAAATTCGCTTTTCTGCTTTTTGAAATTGCATTTCAATGAAACACATAATTTTTTCAAATGCTAAAAATACCGTTAAAAACTCAATTTTAAGAATTACCAAATAATTTCAAATGTTGAAATTTAGGAAAAATCGTACTTTTAAGAGTTCTAAATTTGTAATGTGAAAATTTAAGAAAAAGCGTAATTTTAGAAGTTAAATTTTTTTATTAAAACAGGTTTTCACAACTAATGAAATATTTGATATATAAAAACAAATATTGAAATTTCATTAAAACACGTCAATTTAAGACACCTAAAACTATTAACAAATTCACTTTTCTGCTTTTTGAAATTGCATTTTAATGGAACACATTATTTTTGAAATGCTAAAAATACCGTTAAAAACTCAATTTTAAGAATTACCAAATAATTTCAAATGTTTAAATTTTAGGAAAAACCGTACTTTTAAGAGTCCTATTTTTGTATTGTGAAAATTTAAAAAAAAAGCGTAATTTTAGAAGTTAAAATTTTTTATTAAAACAGGTTTTCACAACTAATGAAATATTTGGTATATAAAACAAATATTGAAATTTCATTAAAAAACGTCAATTTAAGACACCTAAAACAATTAATAAATTCTCTTTTCTGCTTTTTGAAATTGCATTTCAATGAAACATTATTTTTTCAAATGCTGAAAATACCGTTAAAAACTCAATTTTAAGATTTACCAAATAATTTCAAATGTTGAAATTTAGGAAAAATCGTACTTTTAAGAGTTCTAAATTTGTAATGTGAAAATTTAAGAAAAAGCGTAATTTTAGGGTTAAATTTTTTATTAAAACAGGTTTTCACAACTAATGAAATATTTGGTATATAAAAACAAATATTGAAATTTCATTAAAAAACGTCAATTTAAGACACCTAAAACTATTAATAAATTCGCTTTTCTGCTTTTTGAAATTGCATTTCAATGAAACACGTATGGAAACAAATATTGAAATTTCATTAAAATACTTCAATTTAAGACACCTAAAACTATTAACAAATTCGCTTTTCTGCTTTTTGAAATTGCATTTCAATGAAACAAATTATTTTTTCAAATGCTGAAAATACCGTTAAAAACTCAATTTTAAGAATTACCAAATAATTTGAAATGTTGAAATTTAGGAAAAATCGTACTTTTAAGAGTTCTAAATTTGTAATGTGAAAATTTAAGAAAAAGCGTAATTTTAGAAGTTAAAATTTTTTATTAAAACAGGTTTTCACAACTAATGAAATATTTGGTATAAAAAAAAAACAAATATTTAAATTTCATTAAAAGACGTCAATTTAAGACACCTAAAACTCTTAATAAATTCGCTTTTCTGCTTTTTGAAATTGCATTTCAATGAAACACATTATTTTTCAAATGTTTAAATTACATTAAAAACTCAATTTTAAGAATTACCATATAATTTCAAATGTTGAAATTTAGGAAAAATCGTACTTTTAAGAGTTCTAAATTTTTAAAGTGAAAATTTAAGAAAAAGCGTAATTTTAGAAGTTAAAATTTTGTATTAAAACAGGTTTTCACATCTAATGAAATATTTGGTATATAGAAACAAATATTGAAATTTCATTAAAAAACGTCAATTTAAGACACCTAAAACTATTAACAAATTCGCTTTTCTGCTTTTTGAAATTGCATTTCAATGAAACACATTATTTTCAAATGCTGCAAATACCGTTATAAACTCAATTTTAAGGTTTAGTAAATAATTTAAAATGTTGAAATTTAGGGAAAAATCGTACTTTTTAAGAGTTCTAAATTTGTAATGTAATTGAGAAAAAGGCGTAAATTTAGAAGTTAAAATTTTTTATTAAAACAGGTTTTCACAACTAATGAAATATTTGGTATATTTAAACAAATATTGAAATTTCATTAAAAAACGTCAATTTAAGACACCTAAAACAATTAATAAATTCTCTTTTCTGCTTTTTGAAATTGCATTTCAATGAAACACATTATTTTTCAAATGCTGAAAATACCGTTAAACTCAATTTTAAGATTTACAAAATAATTTCAAATGTTGAAATTTAGGAAAAATCGTACTTTTAAGAGTTCTAAATTTGTAATGTGAAAATTTAAGAAAAAGCGTAATTTTAGAAGTTAAAATTTTTTATTAAAACAGGTTTTCACAACTAATGAAATATTTGGTATATAAAAACAAATATTGAAATTTCATTAAAAAACGTCAATTTAAGACACCTGAAACTATTAATAAATTCACTTTTCTGCTTTTTGAAATTGCATTTCAATGAAACACATTATTTTTTCAAATGCTGAAAATACCGTTAAAAACTCAATTTTAAGATTTACCAAATAATTTCAAATGTTGAAATTTAGGAAAAATCGTACTTTTAAGAGATCTAAATTTGTAATGTGAAAATGTAAGAAAAGCATAATTTTAGAAGTTAAATTTTTTTTATTAAAACAGGTTTTCACAACTAATGAAATATTTGGTATATAAAAACAAATATTGAAATTTCATTAAAAAACGTCAATTTAAGACACCTAAAACTATTAATAAATTCTCTTTTCTGCTTTTTGAAATTGCATTTCAATGCAACACATTATTTTTTCAAATAATGAAAATACCTTTAAAAACTCAATTTTAAGATTTACCAAATAATTTCAAATGTTGAAATTTAGGAAAAAATCGTACTTTTAAGAGTTCTAAATTTGTAATGTGAAAATTTAAGAAAAAGCGTAATTTTAGAAGTTAAAATTTTTTATTAAAACAGGTTTTCTCAACTAATGAAATATTTGGTATATAAAAATAAATATTGAAATTTCATTAAAAAACGTCAATTTAAGACACCTAAAACAATTAATAAATTCTCTTTTCTGCTTTTTGAAATTGCATTTCAATGAAACACATTATTTTTTCAAATGCTGAAAATACCGTTAAAAACTCAATTTTAAGATTTACCAAATAATTTCAAATGTTGAAATTTAGGAAAAATCGTACTTTTAAGAGTTCTAAATTTGTAATGTGAAAATTTAAGAAAAAGCGTAATTTTAGAAGTTAAAATTTTTTATTAAAACAGGTTTTCACAACTAATGAAATATTTGGTATATAAAAACAAATATTGAAATTTCATTAAAAACGTAATTTAAGACACCTAAAACAATTAATAAATTCTCTTTTCTGCTTTTTGAAATTGCATTTCAATGAAACATTATTTTTTCAAATGCTGAAAATACCGTTAAAAACTCAATTTTAAGATTTACCAAATAATTTCAAATGTTGAAATTTAGGAAAAATCGTACTTTTAAGAGTTCTAAATTTGTAATGTGAAAATTTAAGAAAAAGCGTAATTTTAGAAGTTAAAATTTTTTATTAAAACAGGTTTTCACAACTAATGAAATATTTGGTATATAAAAACAAATATTGAAATTTCATTAAAAAACGTCAATTTAAGACACCTAAAACTATTAATAAATTCACTTTTCTGCTTTTTGAAATTGCATTTCAATGAAACACTTGAAACAAATATTGAAATTTCATTAAAATACTTCAATTTAAGACACCTAAAACTATTAACAAATTCGCTATTCTGCTTTTTGAAATTGCATTTCAATGAAACACATTATTTTTCCAAATGCTAAAAATACCGTTAAAAACTCAATTTTAAGAATTACCAAATAATTTGAAATGTTGAAATTTCGGAAAAATCGTACTTTTAAGAGTTCTAAATTTGTAATGTGAAAATTTAAGAAAAAGCGTAATTTTAGAAGTTAAAATTTTTTTTTAAACAGGTTTTCACAACTAATGAAATATTTGGTATATAAAAAAAACAAATATTTAAATTTCATTAAAAGACGTCAATTTAAGACACCTAAAACTATTAATAAATTCGCTTTTCTGCTTTTTGAAATTGCATTTCAATGAAACACATTATTTTTTCAAATGCTGAAAATACCGTTAAAAACTCAATTTTAAGAATTACTAAATAATTTCAAATGTTGAAATTTAGGAAAAATCGTACTTTTAAGAGTTCTAAATTTGTAATGTGAAAATTTAAGAAAAAGCGTAATTTTAGAAGTTAAAATTTTTTATTAAAACAGGTTTTCACAACTAATGAAATATTTGGTATATAAAAACAAATATTGAAATTTCATTAAAAAACGTCAATTTAAGACACCTAAAACAATTAATAAATTCTCTTTTCTGCTTTTTGAAATTGCATTTCAATGAAACACATTATTTTTTCAAATGCTGAAAATACCGTTAAAAACTCAATTTTAAGATTTACAAAATAATTTCAAATGTTGAAATTTAGGAAAAATCGTACTTTTAAGAGTTCTAAATTTGTAATGTGAAAATTTAAGAAAAAGCGTAATTTTAGAAGTTAAAATTTTTTATTAAAACAGGTTTTCACAACTAATGAAATATTTGGTATATAAAAACAAATATTGAAATTTCATTAAAAAACGTCAATTTAAGACACCTAAAACTATTAACAAATTCGCTTCTCTGCTTTTTGAAATTGCATTTCAATGAAACACATTATTTTTTCAAATGCTGAAAATACCGTTAAAAACTCAATTTTAAAATTTAAATAATTTCAAATGTTGAAATTTAGGAAAAATCGTACTTTTAAGAGTTTTTAATTTGCAATGTGAAAATTTTAGAAAAAGCGTAATTTTAGAAGTTAAAATTTTTTTATTAAAACAGGTTTTCACAACTAATGAAATATTTGGTATATAAAAACAAATATTGAAATTTCATTAAAAAACTTCAATTTAAGACACCTAAAACTATTAACAAATTCGCTTTTCTGCTTTTTGAAATTGCATTTCAATGAAACATTATTTTTTCAAATGCTAAAAATCCCGTTAAAAACTCAATTTTAAGAATTACCAAATAATTTCAAATGTTGAAATTTAGGAAAAATCGTACTTTTAAGAGTTTTAAATTTGTAATGTGAAAATTTAAGAAAAAAATGGGGGCCAGGCCTTTGAGTACTCAGCATTTATGGGATGAGAAAACCGGGTGCTTTAAAAACTACGTTTGAAGCGTTCTTTTTTTGGGGACGTGGATGGCCTAGTGGTTAGAGCATCCGGTTGTTGTTAACTCAGCAACGCGGAGTCCAACGTTCGAATCCCGCTGACGAAGAGTAAAATCTTCTGTGACTCATTCATTTATATGGAGCCAGGCCTTTGAGTACTCAGCATTTATGGGATGAGAAAACCGGGTGCTTTAAAAACTACGTTTGAAGCGTCTTTTTTGGGGACGTGGATGGCCTAGTGGTTAGAGCATCCGGTTGTTGTTAACTCAGCAACGCGGAGTCCAACGTTCGAATCCTGCTGACGAAGAGTAAAATCTTCTGTGACTCATTCACCTAAAACTATTAACAAATTCACTTTTCTGCTTTTTGAAATTGCATTTTAATGAAACACATTATTTTTTCAAATGCTGAAAATACCGTTAAAAATTCAATTTTAAGAATTACCAAATAATTTCAAATGTTGAAATTTTAGAAAACCGTACTTTTAAGAGTCCTATTTTTGTATTGTGAAAATTTAAAAAAAAAGCGTAATTTTAGAAGTTAAATTTTTTATTAAAACAGGTTTTCACTACTAATGAAATATTTGGTATATAAAAACAAATATTGAAATTTCATTAAAAAACGTCAATTTAAGACACCTAAAACTATTAACAAATTCGCTTTTCTGCTTTTTGAAATTGCATTTCAATGAAACACATTATTTTTTCAAATGCTAAAAATCCCGTTAAAAACTCAATTTTAAGAATTACCAAATAATTTCAAATGTTGAAATTTAGGAAAAATCGTACTTTTAAGAGTTCTAAATTTGTAATGTGAAAATTTAAGAAAAACCGTAATTTTAGAAGTTAAAATTTTTATTAAAACAGGTTTTCACAACTAATGAAATATTTGGTTTATAAAAACAAATATTGAAATTTCATTAAAAAACGTCAATTTAAGACACCTAAAACTATTAACAAATTCGCTTTTCTGCTTTTTGAAATTGCATTTCAATGAAACACATCATTTTTTCAAATGCTGAAAATACCGTTAAAAACTCAATTTTAAGAATTACCAAATAATTTCAAATGTTGAAATTTAGGAAAAATCGTACTTTTAAGAGTTCTAAATTTGTAATGTAAAAATTTAAGAAAAAGCGTAATTTTAGAAGTTAAATTTTTATTAAAACAGGTTTTCACAACTAATTAAATATTTGGTATATAAAAACAAATATTGAAATTTCATTAAAACGTCAATTAACAACTATTAACAAACTATTAACAAATTCGCTTTTCTGCTTTTTGAAATTGCATTTCAATGAAACACATCATTTTCAAATGCTAAAAATACCGTTAAAAACTCAATTTTAAGAATTACAAATAATTTCAAATGTTGAAATTTAGGAAAAATCGTACTTTTAGGAGTTCTAAATTTGTAATGGGAAAATTTAAGAAAAAGCGTAATTTTAGAAGTTAAAATTTTTTATTAAAACAGGTTTTCACAACTAATGAAATATTTGGTATATAAAAACAAATATTGAAATTTCATTAAAAAACGTCAATTTAAGACACCTGAAACTATTAACAAATTCGCTTTTCTGCTTTTTGAAATTGCATTTCAATGAAACACATCATTTTTTCAAATGCTGAAAATACCGTTAAAAACTCAATTTTAAGAATTACCAAATAATTTCAAATGTTGAAATTTAGGAAAAATCGTACTTTTAAGAGTTTTAAATTTGCAATGTGAAAATTTAAGAAAAAGCGTAATTTTAGAAGTTAAAATTTTTTATTAAAACAGGTTTTCACAACTAATGAAATATTTGGTATATAAAAACAAATATTGAAATTTCATTAAAAAACACGTCAATTTAAGACACCTAAAACAATTAATAAATTCTCTTTTCTGCTTTTTGAAATTGCATTTCAATGAAACACATTATTTTCAAATGCTGAAAATCCCGTTAAAACTCAATTTTAAGAATTACCAAATAATTTCAAATGTTGAAATTTAGGAAAAATCGTACTTTTAAGAGTTCTAAATTTGTAATGTGAAAATTTAAGAAAAAGCGTAATTTTAGAAGTTAAAATTTTTTATTAAAACAGGTTTTCACAACTAATGAAATATTTGGTATATAAAAACAAATATTGAAATTTCATTAAAAAACTTCAATTTAAGACACCTAAAACTATTAACAAATTCGCTTTTCTGCTTTTTGAAATTGCATTTCAATGAAACACATCATTTTTTCAAATGCTGAAAATACCGTTAAAAACTCAATTTTAAAATTACCAAATAATTTCAAATGTTGAAATTTAGGAAAAATTGTACTTTTAAGAGTTCTAAATTTGTAAGGTGAAAATTTAAGAAAAAGCGTTATTTTAGAAGTTAAAATTTTTTATTAAAACAGGTTTTCACAACTAATTAAATATTTGGTATATAAAAACAAATATTGAAATTTCATTAAAAAACGTCAATTAACAACTATTAACAAACTATTAACAAATTCGCTTTTCTGCTTTTTGAAATTGCATTTCAATGAAACACATTATTTTTTCAAATGCTGAAAATACCGTTAAAAACTCAATTTTAAGAATTACCAAATAATTTCAAATGTTGAAATTTAGGAAAAATCGTACTTTTAGGAGTTCTAAATTTGTAATGGGAAAATTTAAGAAAAAGCGTAATTTTAGAAGTTAAAATTTTTTATTAAAACAGGTTTTCACAACTAATGAAATATTTGGTATATAAAAACAAATATTGAAATTTCATTAAAAAACGTCAATTTAAGACACCTGAAACTATTAACAAATTCACTTTTCTGCTTTTTGAAATTGCATTTCAATGAAACACATCATTTTTTCAAATGCTAAAAATCCCGTTAAAAACTCAATTTTAAGAATTAACAAATAATTTCAAATGTTGAAATTTAGGAAAAATCGTACTTTTAAGAGTTTTAAATTTGCAATGTGAAAATTTAAGAAAAAGCGTAATTTTAGAAGTTAAAATTTTTATTAAAACAGGTTTTCACAACTAATGAAATATTTGGTATGTAAAAACAAATATTGAAATTTCATTAAAAAACGTCAATTTAAGACACCTAAAACTATTAATAAATTCGCTTTTCTGCTTTTTGAAATTGCATTTCAATGAAACACATTATTTTTTCAAATGCTAAAAATACCGTTAAAAACTCAATTTTAAGAATAACCAAATAATTTGAAATGTTGAAATTTCGGAAAAATCGTACTTTTAAGAGTTTTAAATTTGCAATGTGAAAAAGGTTTTCACAACTAATGAAATATTTGGTATATAAAAACAAATATTGAAATTTCATTAAAAAATATGAAATATTTGGTATATAAAAACAAATATTGAAATTTCATTAAAAAACATCAATTTAAGACACCTAAAACTATTAATAAATTCACTTTTCTGCTTTTTGAAATTGCATTTCAATGAAACACATTATTTTTTCAAATGCTAAAAATCCCGTTAAAAACTCAATTTTAAGAATTACCAAATAATTTCAAATGTTGAAATTTAGGAAAAATCGTACTTTTAAGAGTTTTAAATTTGCAATGTGAAAATTTAAGAAAAAGCGTAATTTTAGAAGTTAAAATTTTTTATTAAAACAGGTTTTCACAACTAATGAAATATTTGGTATATAAAGACAAATATTGAAATTTCATTAAAAAACGTCAATTTAAGACACCTAAAACTATTAACAAATTCACTTTTCTGCTTTTTGAAATTGCATTTTAATGAAACACATTATTTTTTCAAATGCTGAAAATACCGTTAAAAATTCAATTTTAAGAATTACCAAATAATTTCAAATGTTGAAATTTTAGGAAAAACCGTACTTTTAAGAGTCCTATTTTTGTAATGTGAAAATTTAAGAAAAAGCGTAATTTTAGAAGTTAAAATTTTTTATTAAAACAGGTTTTCACAACTAATGAAATATTTGGTATATAAAAACAAATATTGAAATTTCATTAAAAAACTTCAATTTAAGACACCTAAAACTATTAACAAATTCGCTTTTCTGCTTTTTGAAATTGCATTTCAATGAAACACATTATTTTTCAAATGCTGAAAATACCGTTAAAAACTCAATTTTAAGAATTACCAAATAATTTCAAATGTTGAAATTTAGGAAAAATCGTACTTTTAAGAGTTCTAAATTTGTAATGTGAAAATTTAAGAAAAAGCGTAATTTTAGAAGTTAAAATTTTTAATAAAACAGGTTTTCACAACTAATGAAATATTTGGTATATAAAAACAAATATTAAAATTTCATTAAAAAACGTCAATTTAAGACACCTAAAACTATTAATAATTCGCTTTTCTGCTTTTTGAAATTGCATTTCAATGAAACACATTATTTTTTCAAATGCTGAAAATACCGTTAAAAACTCAATTTTAAGAATTAACAAATAATTTCAAATGTTGAAATTTAGGAAAAATCGTACTTTTAAGAGTTCTAAATTTGTAATGTGAAAATTTAAGAAAAAGCGTAATTTTAGAAGTTAAAATTTTTTATTAAAACAGATTTTCACAACTAATAAAATATTTGGTATATAAAAACAAATATTGAAATTTCATTAAAAAACGTCAATTTAAGACACCTAAAACAATTAATAAATTCTCTTTTCTGCTTTTTGAAATTGCATTTCAATGAAACACATTATTTTTTCAAATGCTGAAAATACCGTTAAAAACAATTTTAAGATTTACCAAATAATTTCAAATGTTGAAATTTAGGAAAAATCGTTACTTTTAAGAGTTCTAAATTTGTAATGTGAAAATTTAAGAAAAAGCGTAATTTTAGAAGTTAAAATTTTTTATTAAAACAGGTTTTCACAACTAATGAAATATTTGGTATATAAAAACAAATATTGAAATTTCATTAAAAAACGTCAATTTAAGACACCTAAAACTATTAACAAATTCGCTTTTCTGCTTTTTGAAATTGCATTTCAATGAAACACATCATTTTTTCAAATGCTGAAAATACCGTTAAAAACTCAATTTTAAGATTTACCAAATAATTTCAAATGTTGAAATTTAGGAAAAATCGTACTTTTAAGAGTTCTAAATTTGTAATGTGAAAATTTAAGAAAAAGCGTAATTTTAGAAGTTAAATTTTTTATTAAAACAGGTTTTCACAACTAATGAAATATTTGGTATATAAAAACAAATATTGAAATTTCGTTAAAAAACGTCAATTTAAGACACCTAAAACTATTAACAAATTCGCTTTTCTGCTTTTTGAAATTGCATTTCAATGAAACACATCATTTTTCAAATGCTAAAAATACCGTTAAAAACTCAATTTTAAAATTTACCAAATAATTTCAAATGTTGAAATTTAGGACAAATCGTACTTTTAAGAGTTCTAAATTTGTAATGTGAAAATTTAAGAAAAAGCGTAATTTTAGAAGTTAAAATTTTTTATTAAAACAGGTTTTCACAACTAATGAAATATTTGGTATATAAAAACAAATATTGAAATTTCATTAAAAACGTCAATTTAAAACACCTGAAACTATTAACAAATTCGCTTTTCTGCTTTTTGAAAATGCATTTCAATGAAACACATCATTTTTTCAAATGCTAAAAATCCCGTTAAAAACTCAATTTTAAGAATTAACAAATAATTTCAAATGTTGAAATTTAGGAAAAATCGTACTTTTAAGAGTTTTAAATTTGTAATGTGAAAATTTAAGAAAAAGCGTAATTTTAGAAGTTAAAATTTTTTATTAAAACAGGTTTTCACAACTAATGAAATATTTGGTATATAAAAACAAATATTGAAATTTCATTAAAAACGTCAATTTAAGACACCTAAAACAATTAATAAATTCTCTTTTCTGCTTTTTGAAATTGCATTTCAATGAAACACATTATTTTTTCAAATGCTGAAAATATCGTTAAAAACAATTTTAAGATTTACAAAATAATTTCAATTGTTGAAATTTAGGAAAAATCGTACTTTTAAGAGTTCTAAATTTGTAATGTGAGAATTTAAGAAAAAGCGTAATTTTAGAAGTTAAAATTTTTTATTAAAACAGGTTTTCACAACTAATGAAATATTTGGTATATAAAAACATATATTGAAATTTCATTAAAAAACGTCAATTTAAGACACCTAAAACTATTAACAAATTCACTTTTCTGCTTTTTGAAATTGCATTTCAATGAAACACATTATTTTTTCAAATGCTAAAAATCCCGTTAAAACTCAATTTTAAAATTACCAAATAATTTCAAATGTTGAAATTTAGGAAAAATCGTACTTTTAAGAGTTCTAAATTTGTAATGTGAAAATTTAAGAAAAAGCGTAATTTTAGAAGTTAAAATTTTTTATTAAAACAGGTTTTCACAACTAATGAAATATTTGGTATATAAAAACAAATATTGAAATTTCATTAAAAAACGTCAATTAACAACTATTAACAAACTATTAACAAATTCGCTTTTCTGCTTTTTGAAATTGCATTTCAATGAAACACATTATTTTTTCAAATGCTGAAAATACCGTTAAAAACTCAATTTTAAGAATTACCAAATAATTTCAAATGTTGAAATTTAGGAAAAATCGTACTTTTAAGAGTTCTAAATTTGTAATGTGAAAATTTAAGAAAAAGCGTAATTTTAAGTTAAAATTTTTAATAAAACAGGTTTTCACAACTAATGAAATATTTGGTATATAAAAACAAATATTGAAATTTCATTAAAAAACGTCAATTTTAGACACCTGAAACTATTAACAAATTCGCTTTTCTGCTTTTTGAAATTGAAACACATTATTTTTCAAATGCTGAAAATACCGTTAAAAACTCAATTTTAAGATTTAACAAATAATTTCAAATGTTGAAATTTAGGAAAAATCGTACTTTTAAGAGTTCTAAATTTGTAATGTGAAAATTTAAGAAAAAGCGTAATTTTAGAAGTTAAAATTTTTTATTAAAACAGATTTTCACAACTAATGAAATATTTGGTATGTAAAAACAAATATTGAAATTTCATTAAAAAACGTCAATTTAAGACACCTAAAACTATTAACAAATTCAGCTTTTCTGCTTTTTGAAATTGCATTTCAATGAAACACATTATTTTTTCAAATGCTGAAAATACCGTTAAAAACTCAATTTTAAGATTTACCAAATAATTTCAAATGTTGAAATTTAGGAAAAATCGTACTTTGAAGAGTTTTTAATTTGCAATGTGAAAATTTTAGAAAAAGCGTAATTTTAGAAGTTAAAATTTTTTATTAAAACAGGTTTTCACAACTAATGAAATATTTGGTATATAAAAACAAATATTGAAATTTCATTAAAAAACGTCAATTTAAGACACCTAAAACTATTAACAAATTCACTTTTCTGCTTTTTGAAATTGCATTTCAATGAAACACATTATTTTTTCAAATGCTGAAAATACCGTTAAAAACTCAATTTTAAGAATTACCAAATAATTTCAAATGTTGAAATTTAGGAAAAATCGTACTTTTAAGAGTTCTAAATTTGTAGAGTGAAAATTTAAGAAAAAGCGTAATTTTAGAAGTTAAAATTTTTATTAAAACAGGTTTTCACAACTAATGAAATATTTGGTATATAAAAACAAATATTGAAATTTCATTAAAACACGTCAATTTAAGACACCTAAAACTATTAACAAATTCGCTTTTCTGCTTTTTGAAATTGCATTTCAATGAACACATTATTTTTCAAATGCTAAAAATCCCGTTAAAAACTCAATTTTAAGAATTACCAAATAATTTCAAATGTTGAAATTTTAGGAAAAACCGTACTTTTAAGAGTCCTATTTTTGTATTGTGAAAATTTAAGAAAAAGCGTAATTTTAGAAGTTAAAATTTTTTATTAAAACAGGTTTTCACAACTAATGAAATATTTGGTATATAAAAACAAATATTGAAATTTCATTAAAAAACTTCAATTTAAGACACCTAAACTATTAATAAATTCGCTTTTCTGCTTTTTGAAATTGCATTTCAATGAAACACATTATTTTTTCAAATGCTAAAAATACCGTTAAAAACTCAATTTTAAGAATTACCAAATAATTTCAAATGTTGAAATTTAGGAAAAATCGTACTTTTAAGAGTTCTAAATTTGTAATGTGAAAATTTAAGAAAAAGCGTAATTTTAGAAGTTAAAATTTTTTATTAAAACAGGTTTTCACATCTAATGAAATATTTGGTATATAAAAACAAATATTGAAATTTCATTAAAAAACGTCAATTTAAGACACCTAAAACTATTAACAAATTCGCTTTTCTGCTTTTTAATGCATTTCAATGAAACACATTATTTTTTCAAATGCTAAAAATCCGTTAAAAACTCAATTTTAAGAATTACCAAATAATTTCAAATGTTGAAATTTAGGAAAAATCGTACTTTTAAGAGTTTTAAATTTGCAATGTGAAAATTTAAGAAAAAGCGTAATTTTAGAAGTTAAAATTTTTTATTAAAACAGGTTTTCACAACTAATGAAATATTTGGTATATAAAAACAAATATTGAAATTTCATTAAAAACGTCAATTTAAGACACCTAAAACAATTAATAAATTCTCTTTTCTGCTTTTTGAAATTGCATTTCAATGAAACACATTATTTTTTCAAATGCTGAAAATACCGTTAAAAACTCAATTTTAAGATTTACCAAATAATTTCAATTGTTGAAATTTAGGAAAAATCGTACTTTTAAGAGTTCTAAATTTGTAATGTGAAAATTTAAGAAAAAGCGTAATTTTAGAAGTTAAAATTTTTTATTAAAACAGGTTTTCACAACTAATAAATATTTGGTATATAAAAACAAATATTGAAATTTCATTAAAAACTTCAATTTAAGACACCTAAAACTATTAACAAATTCGCTTTTCTGCTTTTTGAAATTGCATTTCAATGAAACACATCATTTTTTCAAATGCTAAAAATCCCGTTAAAAACTCAATTTTAAGAATTACCAAATAATTTCAAATGTTGAAATTTAGGAAAAATTGTACTTTTAAGAGTTCTAAATTTGTAATGTGAAAATTTAAGAAAAAGCGTAATTTTAGAAGTTAAAATTTTTTATTAAAACAGGTTTTCACAACTAATGAAATATTTGGTATATAAAAACAAATATTGAAATTTCATTAAAAAACGTCAATTAACAACTATTAACAAACTATTAACAAATTCGCTTTTCTGCTTTTTGAAATTGCATTTCAATGAAACACATTATTTTTTCAAATGCTGAAAATACCGTTAAAAACTCAATTTTAAGAATAACCAAATAATTTCAAATGTTGAAATTTAGGAAAAATCGTACTTTTAAGAGTTCTAAATTTGTAATGTGAAAATTTAAGAAAAAGCGTAATTTTAGAAATTAAATTTTTATTAAAACAGGTTTTCACAACTAATGAATATTTGGTTAATAAAAACAAATATTGAAATTTCATTAAAAAACTTCAATTTAAGACACCTAAAACTATTAATAAATTCTCTTTTCTGCTTTTTGAAATTGCATTTCAATGAAACACATTATTTTTTCAAATGCTGAAAATACCGTTAAAAACTCAATTTTAAGATTACCAAATAATTTCAAATGTTTATGAAAAATCATTACTTTTAAGAGTTCTAAATTTGTAATGTGAAAATTTAAGAAAAAGCGTAATTTTAGAAGTTAAAATTTTTTATTAAAACAGGTTTTCTCAACTAATGAAATATTTGGTATATAAAAACAAATATTGAAATTTCATTAAAAAACGTCAATTTAAGACACCTAAAACTATTAATAAATTCTCTTTTCTGCTTTTTGAAATTGCATTTCAATGAAACACATTATTTTTTCAAATGCTGAAAATACCGTTAAAAACTCAATTTTCAGATTTACCAAATAATTTCAAATGTTGAAATTTAGGAAAAATCGTACTTTTAAGAGTTCTAAATTTGTAATGTGAAAATTTAAGAAAAAGCGTAATTTTAGAAGTTAAATTTTTTATTAAAACAGGTTTTCACAACTAATGAAATATTTGGTATATAAAAACAAATATTGAAATTTCATTAAAAAACATCAATTTAAGACACCTAAAACTATTAATAAATTCACTTTTCTGCTTTTTGAAATTGCATTTCAATGAAACACATTATTTTTTCAAATGCTGAAAGTGACATCTAGTGTGGTGGGCATTCTAGTTTATTAAATAATTTACATAAGAGAGCCAACATATCTTGATGTTTTACGTTTCAATTTATGGACCTTAATTAGGTCACTAAATTTTTTTGGAAAATTTGATTAAAGAAGCTTTATTTTAACTCTTTTACTTTTGCACCTACGGGGTTTGGGAATTTATTTATATTTGTTTTTTATAAAGCATTTCCTAAACAAGAGAGACAGCATATCTGGATGTGGGCCGTTTAAAAACATAGAAAAATATTAGATCGTTAAAAAGTTAAAAAATAATGCAATTCTTTCGGAAAATTTTATTAAAGCAGAAAGATTATAGCTCTTATACATTGGTACGTACGTGGTTTGGGAATTTAATTTTACTTTTGTTTTATAAAGCATCTCCCATGTAAGAGAGCCAACACATCTGGATATAGGCCGGCTCATTTTAAAGACATAATTTAAGTCGTTTAAAAGTTAAGAATTGAGAAAAAATTTCGGAAAATTTGAATAAAGGAACAAGATTGTAATTCTTCTAACTTAATACCTACGGGGTTTAGGAATTTATTTAGAATTTTATTTTATAAAGCAAGTCCTGAATAAGAGAGCCAACATATCTTGATGTTTGCCGTTTTATTTTATGGACCATAATTAGGTCGCTAAAATGTTTTAAAATAATGGAGTTTTTTTTTTTGAAAATTTGATTAAAGAAGCTTTATTTTAACTCCTTTACCTTTGCACCTACGGGGTTTGGGAATTTATTTATATTTGTTATTTATAAAGTATTTCCTAAGCAAGAGAGACAGCATATCTGGATGTGGGCCGTTTAAAAACATAGACCAATATTAGATCGTTAAAAAGTTAAAAAATAATGCAATTCTTTCGAAAAATTTTATTAAAGCAGCAAGATTGTAGCTCTTATAACATGGTACGTACGTGGTTTGGGAATTTAATTTTACTTTTGTTTTATAAAGCATCTCACTTGTAAGAGAGTCAACATATCTGGATATAGGCCGGCTAATTTTAAAGACATAATTTAAGTCGTTTAAAAGTTAAGAATTGAGAAAAAATTTCGGAAAATTTGAATAAAGGAACAAGATTGTAATTCTTGTAACTTAGTACCTACAGGGTTTGGGAATTTATTTAGAATTTTATTTCATATAGCACGTAGTAAATAAGAGAGCCAACGTACCTTGATGTAGGCCGTTTCATTTTATGGACCTTAATTAGGTCGCTAAAATGTTTTAAAAAAATGGAGTTTTTTAATTTAATGAAAGAAGCTTTATTTTATTTGTTTTTTATAAAGCATATCTGGGTGTGGGCCGTTTAAAAACATAGACCAATATTAAATCGTTAAAAAGTTAAAAAATAATGCAATTCTTTCGGAAAATTTTATTAACCCTTTAACGGCCATAATTCGACTGCTATTTTTTTTAATGATATGACACTTGTTATTATCTTTTATAGGCCTTAGATGACTGCTTGGTTAATTTCATTAAAATTCTTCAAGGGCTTGTACCCAAAAACGACCGTCCCATTTTTGGGACATTGGCCACTATTCACGAAAATACTCAAAAGGAAGAAAGACATGTGCATTATTTGGAATTTTTTTATTTTCCTCAAAGTAATGAATAGAATATAAAATTCTTTTTTATAACAGTATGTATATATATATATATATATATATATATAATATATATATATATAATAATATATATAATATAATATGGACTATAATAATAATATATATATATATGTATATATATATATGTCATAACCAATGATAAATATATAATAATAACAATAATATATAATATAACTATAATATTATAATATGTATAATATAATATAATAATATATAATAATATAATATATATGTAATAATAATAACCAATAATAATAATATAATAACTATATATATATATTAACTATAATAATAATAATATATATGTATATATATATATATATATAATAATAACCAATAATAATAACCAATAATAATAATATATAACTATAATAATAACTATATATAATAACATATATATATGTTATAATATGTAATATATATATATATATGCTGCTGCTTAATATATATATATATATATATATATATATATATATATATATATATATATATATATATAAATATATATATATATATACTATATATATATATATATATATATATATATATATATATATAATTTGTATGGAATCTCTGAAAACACACATCGTGAAGTGGAACATTGCATCTAAAGCAAATTGGTTTCGTATTTTTCCCACAGTAAGCGCATCGTCGTCGGGATTCTATAGGCTTTACCAAATGATTTCCTGCGTCGAACCTGATTTCTTCACTTACTCTTCCTTTCAAAAATATGTGTTGTGGAGTGTTGTGATTTGCCTGCGTTCCAGAGGCGTCATTGACATCATCCGCCTGTGCGGACGGTCTCTCTCCTCTCGTCTGGAAGGGCCAACATGTCACTCGGTGAAAAGGTTTATCTCGGAGTCAGCTCTCCTCGGAAATATTTTTAGGCGGCTGAGTTACCGCCCCCCGAGATAACCTCCACCCGAGTGGAAACCCATGTTCCCAAGAAGCGAGTCAAACGAAAGGTCTATTTTTCCGTCAAAAGGCGGAAAAATCCGCATTTTTCCACCTCGACCCAGATAAAGCTCGATTCCAGCGACTGCAGTCGCTCCTGGACCTGAGCTCTTGATTTCAGTTTTCGGCTTTAGGTCAGGGAAAGCCGCCCTAGCAGAGGAGATTTCCCTTCGCTGCAGCTTACATTTCCGAGTCGAGAGTTCGTTATGTCCCGTAGAGGGGACGTAACAGTATGCCTTCGACACCCGAATCCCTGCGGGATGCCTGCGAAAAGACGGGCGAGGGAGACACATGTTGACGCCACCCAATTCGCGGCTGCAGCATGTAGCTCGAACTTTGCCTGGAGAGGCGATCCTCGAACCGCCTAAGCAGCGGCTGAGGTGTAAGTAGAGGACTTCCTATCCCGTCACTAACCCCACGGTCTTGGCTCTGGACCATTCCTGAATGCAGAGAAACGCGTGACATTGGCGATAGGTGCAGTAGTCCCCACTTCGCCCTGATGAGGCAGAGTGGAGGACACAGCACACGGGATATTCACATACCTTTACCCCCACGTACGCGGGCAGCAGCTGTCCAGCAGCTATCTTCGACTGCCTGCCTACGCGGATCAGTGTTGCTTGCCTGCGTTCGAGAGGCGTCATTGACATCGTCCGCCTGTGCGGACGGTCTCTCTCCTCTCAACAAACTCTCACTAATTTCACCAATTTTTTTTATAACCACGGGACACACCTATTCTAGGTAATTTCTAACTAGGATCCGGGCTAGGGATCGAACCCGGGCCTTTGCCATGCCACTCTGTCACTCTACCGATTGAACCAGGTATATATATATATATATATATATATATATATATATATATATATATATATATATATATATATATATATATATATATATATATATATATATATATATATATATATATATATATATATATATATATATATACTATATATATATATAAGAAAAGATAGAAACACAACTAATCAACAAACAAAAAAAAAAAGAAGATAGTAAAAATTATCTCTCTCTCTCTCTATATATATATATATATATATATATATATATATACAGCATATATATATATATATATATATATATATATATAAAAATTCTCTCTCTCTCTCTCTCTCTCTATATATATATATATATATATGAAGATAGAGATAGACATATTTATCAAAATAGTCTGATTTGGGTACTTTCATGAATATTGGCCAATGTCCCAAAAATGGGACGGCAAAATAAATAGGTTATATTGTTTACGAAGAAATTTTTTTTGGTTCTTTTACGGAATCTTCGTGTTCCTTTATGACTAATGAAGAGAATAACATAACTAAACCACACCTCGTCACTGTAAGCAGCGTACTGGGAGCGTATACGTTACTGATTGTGTTTTAACCGAAAATCTGGCAACTTTAGTGACATATAATTTCAAAGATACTTAAAAATATATAATTATTTTGTGCAAAATACTTGAAATGGGTTATTGTCTTGCTTCTGAAAACAAAAAAGTATTAAATTTTTTAACGTAATTAATTTCAAGCATGTATAAAGCTGCGTCCCAAAAATGGGACATTGGCCGCTAATTTTATTAAAGCAGCAAGATTGTAGCTCTTATAACTTGGTACGTACGTGGTTTGGGAATTTAATTTTAATTTTGTTTTATAAAGCATCTCCCTTGTAAGAGAGCCAACATATCTGGAGATAGGCCGGTTCATTTTAAAGACATAATTTAAGTCGTTTAAAAGTTAAGAATTGAGAAAAAATTTCGGAAAATTTGAATAAAGGAAAAAGATTGTAACTCTTATAACTTTGTACCTATGGGATTTGGGAATTTATTTAGAATTTTATATCATATGGCACGTCCTACATAAGAGAGCCAACATATCTTGATCTTGGACGTTTAAATTTATGGACCTTAATTAGGTCACTAAATTTTTTTAAAAATAGTTTTTTTTTGGAAAATTTGATTAAAGAAGCTTTATTTTAACTCTTTTACCTTTGCACCTACGGGGTTTTGGAATTTATTTATATTTGTTTTTTATAAAGCATTTCCTAAACAAGAGAGACAGCATATCTGGATGTGGGCCGTTTAAAAACATAGAAAAATTTTAGATCGTTAAAAAGTTAAAAAATAAGGCAATTCTTTCGGAAAATTTTATTAAAGCAGAAAGATTATAGCTCTTATAACTTGGTACGTACGTGGTTTGGGAATTTAATTTTACTTTTGTTTTATAAAGCATCTCCCATGTAAGAGAGCCAACATATCTGGATGTAGGCCGGCTTATTTTAAAGACATAATTTAAGTCGTTTAAAAGAGCCAACAGATCTTGATGTTGGACGTTTCAATTTATGGACCTTAATTAGGTCACTAAATTTTTTTTTAAAAATAATGGAGTTTTTTTTGGAAAATTTGATTAAAGAAGCTTTATTTTAACTCTTTTACTTTTGCACCTACGGGGTTTGGGAATTTATTTATATTTGTTTTTTATAAAGCATTTCCTAAACAAGAGAGACAGCATATCTGGATGTGGGCCGTTTAAAAACATAGAAAAATATTAGTTCGTTAAAAAGTTAAAAAATAATGCAATTCTTTCGGAAAATTTTATTAAAGCAGAAAGATTGTAGCTCTTATAACTTGGTACGTACGTGGTTTGGGAATTTAATTTTACTTTTGTTTTCTAAAGCATCTCCCATTTAAGAGAGCCAACACATCTGGATGTAGGCCGGCTTATTTTAAAGACATAATTTAAGGCGTTTAAAAGTTAAGAATTGAGAAAAAATTTCGGAAAATTTGAATAAAGGAACAAGATTGTAATTCTTGTAACGTAGTACCTACAGGGTTTGGGAATTTATTTAGAATTTTATTTCATATAGCACGTAGTAAATAAGAGAGCCAACGTACCTTGATGTAGGCCGTTTCATTTTATGGACCTTAATTAGGTCGCTAAAATGTTTTAAAAAAATGGAGTTTTTTGTAAAATTTGATTAAAGAAGCTTTATTTTAACTCTTTTACCTTTGCACCTACGGGGTTTGGGAATTTATTTATATTTGTTTTTTATAAAGCATTTCCTAAGCAAGAGAGACAGCATATCTGGGTGTGGGCCGTTTAAAAACATAGACCAATATTAGATCGTTAAAAAGTTAAAAAATAATGCAATTCTTTCGAAAATTTTATTAAAGCAGCAAGATTGTAGCTCTTATAACTTGGTACGTACGTGGTTTGGGAATTTAATTTTACTTTTGTTTTTCAAAAGCATCTCCCATGTAAGAGAGCCAACATATCTGAATGTAGGCCGGTTCATTTTAAAGACATAATTTAAGTCGTTTAAAAGTTAAGAATTGAGAAAAAATTTCGGAAAATTTGAATAAAGGAAAAAGATTGTAATTCTTGTAACTTAGTACCTACGGGGTTTGGGAATTTATTTAGAATTTTATTTCATAAAGCAAGTCCTGAATAAGAGAGCCAACATATCTTGATGTGGGCCGTTTTATTTTATGGACCATAATTAGGTCGCTAAAATGTTTTAAAAATAATGGATTTTTTTTTTGAAAAAAATTTGATTAAAGAAGCTTTATTTTAACTCTTTTACCTTTGCACCTACGGGGTTTGGGAATTTATTTATATTTGTAATTTATAAAGTATTTCCTAAATTTATGATCGCGAAAAAGATAGACCAATATTAAATCGTTAAAAAGTTAAAAAATAATGCAATTCTTTCGGAAAATTTTATTAAAGCAGCAAGATTGTAGCTCTTATAACATGGTACATACGTGGTTTGGGAATTTAATTTTACTTTTGTTTTATAAAGCATCTCACATGTAAGAGAGCCAACATATCTGGATGTAGGCCGGCTCATTTTAAAGACATAATTTAAGTCGTTTAAAAGTTAAGAATTGAGAAAAAATTTCGGATAATTTGAATAAACGAACAAGATTGTAATTCTTGCAACTAAGTACCTACGGGGTTTGAGAATTTATTTAGAATTTTATTTCATATAGCCGAAGTAAATAAGAGAGCCAACTTACCTTGATGTGGGTCGTTTCATTTTATGGACCTTAATTAGGTCGCTAAAATGTTTTAAAAATAATGGAGTTTTTTTTTGGAAAAATTTGATTAAAGAAGCTTTATTTTAACTCTTTTACCTTTGCACCTACGGGGTTTGGGAATTTATTTATATTTGTTTTTTATAAAGCATTTCCTAAGCAAGAGGGGCAGCATATCTGGATGTAGGCTGTTTAAAAACATAGACCAATTTAAGGTCGTTAAAAAGTTAAAAAATAATGCAATTCTTTCGGAAAACTTTATTAAAGCAGCAAGATTGCAGCTCTTATAACTTGGTACGTACGTGGTTTGGGAATTTAATTTTGTTTTTGTTTTATAAAGCATCTCCCATGTAAGAGAGCCAACATATCTGGATGTAGGCCGGCTCATTTTAAAGACATAATTTAAGTCGTTTAAAAGTTAAGAATTGAGAAAAATTTCGGAAAATTTGAATAAAGGAAAAAGATTGTAATTCTTGTAACTTAGTACCTACGGGGTTTGGGAATTTATTTAGAATTTTATTTCATAAAGCAAGTCCTGAATAAGAGAGCGAACATATCTTGATGTGGGCCGTTTTATTTATGGACCATAATTAGGTCGCTAAAATGTTTTAAAAATAATGGAGATTTTTTTTTTGAAAAATTTAATTAAAGAAGCTTTATTTTAACTCTTTTACCTTTGCACCTACGGGGTTTGGGAATTTATTTATATTTGTTTTTTATAAAGCATATCTGGGTGTGGGCCGTTTAAAAACATAGACCAATATTAAATCGTTAAAAAGTTAAAAAATAATGCAATTCTTTCGGAAAATTTTATTAAAGCAGCAAGATTGTAGCTCTTATAACATGGTACGTACGTGGTTTGGGAATTTAATTTTACTTTTGTTTTATAAAGCATCTCCCATGTAAGAGAGCCAACATATCTGGATGTAGGCCGGCTCATTTTAAAGACATAATTTAAGTCGTTTAAAAGTTAAGAATTGAGAAAAAATTTCGGATAATTTGAATAAACGAACAAGATTGTAATTCTTGCAACTAAGTACCTACGGGGTTTGAGAATTTATTTAGAATTTTATTTCATATAGCCGAAGTAAATAAGAGAGCCAACTTACCTTGATGTGGGTCGTTTCATTTTATGGACCTTAATTAGGTCGCTAAAATGTTTTAAAAATAATGGAGTTTTTTTTGGAAAATTTGATTAAAGAAGCTTTATTTTAACTCTTTTACCTTTGCACCTACGGGGTTTGGGAATTTATTTATATTTGTTTTTTATAAAGCATTTCCTAAGAAAGAGAGACAGCATATCTGGATGTTTGCCGTTTAAAAACATAGACCAATATTAAATCGTTAAAAAGTTAAAAAATAATGCAATTCTTTCGAAAAATTTTATTAAAACAGCAAGATTGTACCTCTTATAACTTGGTACGTACGTGGTTTGGGAATTTAGTTTTAATTTTGTTTTATAAAGCATCTCCCTTGTAAGAGAGCCAACATATCTGGAGATAGGCCGGTTCATTTTAAAGACATAATTTAAGTCGTTTAAAAGTTAAGAATTGAGAAAAAATTTCGGAAAATTTGATTAAAGGAAAAAGATTGTAAGTCTTCTAACTTAATACCTACGGGGTTTGGGAATTTATTTAGAATTTTATTTTATAAAGCAAGTCCTGAATAAGAGAGCCAACATATCTTGATGTTTGCCGTTTTTATTTATGGACCATAATTAGGTCGCTAAAATGTTTTAAAAATAATGGAGATTTTTTTTAAATTTAATTAAAGAAGCTTTATTTTAACTCTTTTACCTTTGCACCAACGGGGTTTGGGAATTTATTTATATTTGTTATTTATAAAGTATTTCCTAAGCAAGAGAGACAGCATATCTGGATGTAGGCCGTTTAAAAACATAGACCAATATTAGATCGTTAAAAAGTTAAAAAATAATGCATTTCTTTCGGAAAATTTTATTAAAGCAGCAAGATTGTAGCTCTTATAACATGGTACGTACGTGGTTTGGGAATTTAATTTTACTTTTGTTTTATAAAGCATCTCCCATGTAAGAGAGCCAACATATCTGAATGTAGGCCGGCTCATTTTAAAGACATAATTTAAGGCGTTTAAAAGTTAAGAATTGAGAAAAAAATTCGGAAAATTTGAATAAAGGAACATGATTGTAATTCTTGTAACTTGATACCTACGGGGTTTGGGAATTTATTTAGAATTTTTTTTCTGAAAGCAAGTCCTGAATAAGAGAGCCGACATATCTTGATGTGGGCCGTTTTATTTTATGGACCATAATTTAAACGCCTTAAATTATGTCTTTAAAATGAGCCGGCCTACATTAAGATATGTTGGCTCTCTTACATGGGAGATGCTTTATAAAACAAAACTAAAATTAAATTCCCAAACCAAGTACGTACCAAGTTATAAGAGCTACAATCTTTCTGCTTTAATAAAATTTTCCGAAAGAATTGCATTATTTTTTAACTTTTTAACGATCTAATATTTTTCTATGTTTTTAAACGGCCCAGATGTGCTGTCTCTTACGTAAATGCTTGATAAAAACAAGTCACAAGCCCCAACAAAATGCAAGAAAGTAAAATAATTAAAATAAGGAATTTCTTTACGGTAAATTTTCAAAACTCATTAACACAAAAATATTATTTAGCGACCTAATTAAAGGTCCATGAATTTAAACGTCAACATCAGATATGTTGGCTTTCTCTTATGACGTGCTTATATGATATAAAATTCTAAATAAATTCCCAAATCCAGTAATTTAAAGACCATAAGTGTTACAATCTTTTCGCTATTCAAATTTTCCTCCAATTCTTAACAAACATTTCATCCATGTGGCTATAACCGGCCATCTGGGTATGTTGGCTTTCTTTAAGGAATGATTTATAAAGCAAAATTAAGAGATTCCCCAAACCACGGCAGCCTGAGACCAAAAGCTACAATCTTGCTGCTTCTTCGAAAATTGCGTCTAACATTATGACCTTTAAGAACGGGTATAAGACTGAGTTGAGCCCAAGCAGATGATAAAGTTAGTGAAAACTCTTCGATCGAGTAACAGAAAAGATCTCACGTATTTTAAAGGCATTAACAATTATGGTCATAAACAAAACGGCCCACGATAGACTGTTGGCTTTCTTATTCAGAACTTGCTTTACGAAGAAAATTCGGCATTCCCTGATAGGCTGGGGGTACCTTGTTCCTTTGATATTTTCAGCCCTCTTAATTAACCTGTCTTTAAAAATGTTAGCCTGATGGCTCTTATGGGAGATACTAAAGTAAAGTGGTGGAAGCCACGGCTCAATACCAAGCTTAAATCTTTGCTTTAGAATTTTCGAAGAAATGCATTATTTTTAACACGGGCTCATGTGGTCTTTGTTTATAGCGGCCACATCCAAATATGCTGTCTTTCTAGCTGCTTAAGAAATAACATAAAGACAAGAATATGGAAATGACCCGTAACAATTGAAAAACAGGAAGTTAAAAATAAAAGCTGCTGTCAGGTACTTCACTTCGATACCTTTTAATCAATTGCATAAAATGAAACGGCTCACATCAGATATATTAACAAACTCTTCTCAGTTAGCTATATGAAAAGATTCTAAATGAGACACCAAACACCGTGGGTGCACAAAGTTACAAATGATCTTGTTCTATCATCAGAGTACCAGGAAGGCTTTTTCTGATATGCTTAACTTTGCTTTGTTTCATATGTCTTTAAATGAGCCGTGACCTCAGGTATATGTTAATCTCTTTTACAGAGGTGAGATGCTTTTATAAAACAAATGTAAAAATTAAATTCACAGCCACCCACTATGTACCAAGTTTTTAAGAGCTGTCTTGGTCGCTGTGCAAACCTTTTCGAAGAATTACATTATACAGCAACGTCTATGTGGTCTGGGTACAAAGGCACGTCAGATGCTGTCTATCTGCCGGGGTAGCATAAAGAGGCAAGTATAGATGGTCCCAAACCCATGGATTTGAGAGACAAAGACCAAAACAAAGCCAATAATTAAATTTTTCAAAAGTCTCCGTCATGCTTTGTGACATTACAACTGACACCTAATGTCCATAAAAATGCGGAAACATTTTACATCAGATAGTTGATGACTAAAAGGACTTCTTCAAGTAAAATTCTAAATACAGATTAGTAGAGGTACAATCTTATTCACTATTCAAATTTTCTATTTCTCAATTGGCACCAAACGACACCAAATTATGTATTTAAATGAATGACCTACGTCAGATATGTTAGCTCTCTTACGTGGGAATGCTTTATAAAAGACAAAGAATATAAATTCCCCAAATATAATTTATAAAAATTACAATAACACCAACAATAAGAGGCGCAGGCATTATTACAACTTTGTGGTCTATCGTTACAAACGGACCACATCAGATATGCTCTGCTAGCAGGAAATGCTTTATCAAACAAGTATAAATAAATTCCCAAACCGTTAAAGGATTAAAAATAAACTGCTGATCAAACTGAAAAATCCATAATTTAATAAAACATTTTGGCGATGGAAATGCTTTAATAAACAGCACGTCAGGCAGCTCTCTTATTTAATAAGTGCTTTATTAAATAAAATTCTAAATAAATTCCCAAACCCCGTAGGTACTAAGTTAAAGAATTACAATATTGTTCCTTTATTCAAATTTTCCGAAATTTTTTCTCAATTCTTAACTTTTAAACGAATTAAAATATGTCTTTAAAATTAGCCGGCCTATATCCAGATATGTTGGCTTTCTTACAAGTGAGATGCGTTATAAAACAAAAGTAAAATTAAAAACCACGTATGTACCATGTTATAAGACCTACAATCATGCTGCTTTAATAAAATTTTCCGAAAGAATTGCATTATTTTTTAACTTTTTAACGATCTAATATTGGTCTATGTTTTTAAACGGGCCACATCCAGATATGCTGTCTCTCTTGCTTAGGAAATACTTTATAAAAAACAAATATAAATAAATTCCCAAACCCCGTAGGTGCAAAGGTAAAAGAGTTAAAATAAAGCTTCTTTAATCAAATTTTACAAAAAAAAAATCCATTATTTTTAAAACATTTTAGCGACCTAATTATGGTCCATAAAATTAAACGGCCCACATCAAGATATGTTAGCTTTCTTATTCAGGACTTGCTTTATGAAATAAAATTCTAAATAAATTCCCAAACCCCGTAGGTATTAAGTTAGAAGAATTACAATCTTGTTCCTTTATTCAAATTTTCCGAATTTTTTTCTCAATTCTTAACTTTTAAACGACTTAAATTATGTCTTTAAAATGAGCCGGCCTACATCCAGATATGTTGGCTCTCTTACATGGGAAATGCTTTATAAAACAAAACTAAAATTAAATTCCCAAACCACGTACGTACCAAGTTATAAGAGCTACAATCTTTCTGCTTTAATAAAATTTTAAGAAAGAATTGCATTATTTTTTAACTTTTTAACGATCTAATATTTTTCTATGTTTTTAAACGGCCCACACCCAGATATGCTGTCTCTCTTGCGTAGGAAATGCTTTATAAAAAAAACATATATAATAAAATTCCCAAACCCCGTAAGTGCAAAAGTAAATGAATTAAAATAAAGATTCTTTAATCAAATTTTCCAAAAAAAAAACTCAAT
Organism: Trachelipus rathkii; assembly: GCA_015478945.1. Lineage (NCBI taxonomy): Eukaryota > Metazoa > Arthropoda > Malacostraca > Isopoda > Trachelipodidae > Trachelipus > Trachelipus rathkii. The sequence continues at coordinate 49,638 of JABUQX010066082.1, read as the reverse complement.
TATTTTTAAAAATATTTTTAGCGACCTAATTAAGGTTCAAAAATTTAAACGTCCAACATCATGATATGTTGGCTCTCTTATTTATGACGTGCTTTATGATATAAAATTCTAAATAAATTCCCAAATCCCGTAGGTACAAAGTTATAAGTGTTACAATCTTTTTCCTTTATTCAAATTTTCCGAAATTTTTTCTCAATTCTTAACTTTTAAACGACTTAAATTATGTCTTTAAAATTAGCCGGCCTATATCCAGATATGTTGGCTCTCTTACAAGTGAGATGCTTTATAAAACAAAAGTAAAATTAAATTCCCAAACCACGTACGTACCAAGTTATAAGAGCTACAATCTTGCTGCTTTAATAAAATTTTCCGAAAGAATTGCATTATTTTTTAACTTTTTAACGATCTAATATTGGTCTATGTTTTTAAACGGCCCACATCCAGATATGCTGTCTCTCTTGCTTAGGAAATGCTTTATAAAAAACAAATATAAATAAATTCCCAAACCCCGTAGGTGCAAAGGTAAAAGAGTTAAAATAAAGCTTCTTTAATCAAATTTTTCAAAAAAAAATCTCCATTATTTTTAAAACATTTTAGCGACCTAATTATGGTCCATAAATTAAAACGGCCCACATCAAGATATGTTGGCTTTCTTATTCAGGACTTGCTTTATGAAAGAAAATTCTAAATAAATTCCCAAACCCCGTAGGTATCAAGTTACAAGAATTACAATCTTGTTCCTTTATTCAAATTTTCCGAAATTTTTTCTCAATTCTTAACTTTTAAACGACTTAAATTATGTCTTTAAAATGAGCCGGCCTACATTCAGATATGTTGGCTCTCTTACATGGGAGATGCTTTATAAAACAAAAGTAAAATTAAATTCAAAACCACGTACGTACCAAGTTATAAGAGCTACAATCTTTCTGCTTTAATAAAATTTTCCGAAAGAAATGCATTATTTTTTAACTTTTTAACGATCTAATATTGGTCTATGTTTTTAAACGGACCACATCCAGATATGCTGTCTCTCTTGCTTAGGAAATGCTTTATAAAAAACAAATATAAATAAATTCCCAAACCCCGTAGGTGCAAAGGTAAAAGAGTTAAAATAAAGCTTTTTTAATCAAATTTTTCAACAAAAAAAAATCCATTATTTTTTAAACATTTTAGCGACCTAATTATGGTCCATAAAATAAAACGGAATACAACAAGATATGTTGGCTCTCTTATTCAGGACTTGCTTTATGAAATAAAATTCTAAATAAATTCCCAAACCCCGTAGGTATTAAGTTAGAAGAATTACAATCTTGTTCCTTTATTCAAATTTTACGATTTTTTTCTGAATTCTTAACTTTTAAACGACTTAAATTATGTCTTTAAAATGAGCCGGCCTATTCTTAAATTTTAACATTACAAATTTAGAACTTTTAAAAGTAAAATTAAATTCCCAAACCACGTACGTACCAAGTTATAAGAGCTACAATCTTTCTGCTTTAATAAAATTTTCCGAAAGAAATGCATTATTTTTTAACTTTTTAACGATCTAATATTGGTCTATGTTTTTAAACGGACCACATCCAGATATGCTGTCTCTCTTGCTTAGGAAATACTTTATAAAAAACAAATATAAATAAATTCCCAAACCCCGTAGGTGCAAAGGTAAAAGAGTTAAAATAAAGCTTCTTTAATCAAATTTTCCAAAAAAAACTCCATTATTTTTTAAACATTTTAGCGACCTAATTAAGGTCCATAAAATGAAACAGCCCACATCAAGGTAAGTTGGCTCTCTTATTTACTACGAGATTTATGAAATAAAACTCTAAATAAATTCCCAAACCCCGTAGGTATTAAGTTAGAAGAATTACAATCTTGTTCCTTTATTCAAATTTTCCGAAATTTTTTCTCAATTCTTAACTTTTAAACGACTTAAATTATGTCTTTAAAATGAGCCGGCCTACATTCAGATATGTTGGCTCTCTTACATGGGAGATGCTTTTTAAAACAAAAGTAAAATTAAATTCCCAAACCACGTACGTACCAAGTTATAAGAGCTACAATCTTTCTGCTTTAATAAAATTTTCCGAAAGAAATGCATTATTTTTTAACTTTTTAACGATCTAATATTTTTCTATGTTTTTAAACGGCCCACACCCAGATATGCTGTCTCTCTTGCGTAGGAAATGCTTTATAAAAAAACATATATAATAAAATTCCCAAACCCCGTAAGTGCAAAAGTAAATGAATTAAAATAAAGATTCTTTAATCAAATTTTCCAAAAAAAACTCAATTATTTTTAAAAATATTTTAGCGACCTAATTAAGGTTCAAAAATTTAAACGTCCAACATCAAGATATGTTGGCGCCCTCTTTTTTATGACTGTGTTTTATGATATAAAATTCTAAATAAATTCCCAAATCCCGTAAGAACAAAGTTATAAAGTATTTAAGTCTTTCCTGCTTTGTTCGAATTTTTCAGGGAATTTTTCTCAAATTCTAAACTTGAGCTTAGTATAACTTTAAAATTAATAAACCTATATCCAGATATGTTGGCTCTCTTACATGAGAGGAACTTAAACTTAAACTTAAAATTAAAATTAAATTCCACGAGGCCGTACGTACCAGGTTACAGGCTACGTCGCCTTTGTGTGAAAGTGCTTAGAAGAATTGCATTATTTTTTAACTTTTAACGATCTAATATTGGTTAATGTTTTAAACGGCCCACACTCAGATATGCTGTCTCTCGCGCTGGAAATGCTTTATAAAAACCAATGTGATAAATTCCCGAGCCCCGTAGGTGCAAAGGTGAAACAAAGTTCAAAAATAAAACTTCTTTAAATCACAAATGAAAAAAAAAAAATCTCCATTATTTTTAAAACATTTTAGCGACCTAATTATGGTCCATAAATTAAAACGGCCCACATCAAGATATGTTGGCTTTCTTATTCAGGACTTGCTTTATAAAAAAAATTCTAAATAAATTCCCAAACCCCGTAGGAATCAAGTTACAAGAACTACAACCTTGTTCCTTTATTCAAATTTTCCGAAATTTTTTCTTAATTCTTAACTTTTAAACGACTTAAATTATGTCTTTAAAATGAGCCGGCCTACATTCAGATATGTTGGCTCTCTTACATGGGAGATGCTTTATAAAACAAAAGTAAAATTAAATTCCCAAACCACGTACGTACCAAGTTATAAGAGCTACAATCTTTCTGCTTTAATAAAATTTTCCGAAAGAAATGCATTATTTTTTAACTTTTTAACGGTCTAATATTGGTCTATGTTTTTAAACGGACCACATCCAGATATGCTGTCTCTCTTGCTTAGGAAATGCTTTATAAAAAACAAATATAAATAAATTCCCAAACCCCGTAGGTGCAAAGGTAAAAGAGTTAAAATAAAGCTTTTTTAATCAAATTTTTCAACAAAAAAAAATCCATTATTTTTTAAACATTTTAGCGACCTAATTATGGTCCATAAAATAAAACGGAATACAACAAGATATATTGGCTCTCTTATATAGGACTTGCTTTATGAAATAAAATTCTAAATAAATTCCCAAACCCCGTAGGTATTAAGTTAGAAGAATTACAATCTTGTTCCTTTATTCAAATTTTACGATTTTTTTCTGAATTCTTAACTTTTAAACGACTTGCTTAGGAAATGCTTTATAAAAAACAAATATGAATAAATTCCCAAACCCCGTAGGTGCAAAGGTAAAACAGTTAAAATAAAGCTTCTTTAATCAAATTTTTCAAAAAAAAATCTCCATTATTTTTAAAACATTTTAGCGACCTAATTATGGTCCATAAATTAAAACGGCCCACATCAAGATATGTTGGCTTTCTTATTCAGGACTTGCTTTATGAAAGAAAATTCTAAATAAATTCCCAAACCCCGTAGGTATCAAGTTACAAGAACTACAACCTTGTTCCTTTATTCAAATTTTCCGAAATTTTTTCTTAATTCTTAACTTTTAAACGACTTAAATTATGTCTTTAAAATGAGCCGGCCTACATTCAGATATGTTGGCTCTCTTACATGGGAGATGCTTTATAAAACAAAAGTAAAATTAAATTCCCAAACCACGTACGTACCAAGTTATAAGAGCTGCAATCTTGCTGCTTTAATAAAGTTTTCCGAAAGAATTGCATTATTTTTTAACTTTTTAACGACCTTAAATTGGTCTATGTTTTTAAACAGCCTACATCCAGATATGCTGCCTCTCTTGCTTAGGAAATGCTTTATAAAAAACAAATATAAATAAATTCCCAAACCCCGTAGGTGCAAAGGTAAAAGAGTTAAAATAAAGCTTCTTTAATCAAATTTTCCAAAAAAAACTCCATTATTTTTAAAACATTTTAGCGACCTAATTATGGTCCATAAAATAAAACGGCCCACATCAAGGTAAGTTGGCTCTCTTATTTACTTCGGCTATATGAAATAAAATTCTAAATAAATTCCCAAACCCCGTAGGTACTTAGTTACAAGAATTACAATCTTGTTCGTTTATTCAAATTTTCCGAAATTTTTTCTCAATTCTTAACTTTTAAACGACTTAAATTATGTCTTTAAAATGAGCCGGCCTACATCCAGATATGTTGGCTCTCTTACAAGTGAGATGCTTTATAAAACAAAAGTAAAATTAAATTCCCAAACCACGTACGTACCATGTTATAAGAGCTACAATCTTGCTGCTTTAATAAAATTTTTCGAAAGAATTGCATTATTTTTTAACTTTTTAACGATTTAATATTGGTCTATGTTTTTAAACGGCCCACACCCAGATATGCTTTATAAAAAACAAATATAAATAAATTCCCAAACCCCGTAGGTGCAAAGGTAAAAGAGTTAAAATAAAGCTTCTTAAATCAAATTTTCCAAAAAAAAAAACTCCATTATTTTTAAAAACATTTTAGCAACCTAATTATGGTCCATAAATAAAACGGCCCACATCAAGATATGTTCGCTCTCTTATTCAGGACTTGCTTTATGAAATAAAATTCTAAATAAATTCCCAAACCCCGTAGGTACAAAGTTACAAGAATTACAATCTTTTTCCTTTATTCAAATTTTCCGAAATTTTTTCTCAATTCTTAACTTTTAAACGACTTAAATTATGTCTTTAAAATGAGCCGGCCTACATCCAGATATGTTGGCTCTCTTACATGGGAGATGCTTTATAAAACAAAAACAAAATTAAATTCCCAAACCACGTACGTACCAAGTTATAAGAGCTGCAATCTTGCTGCTTTAATAAAATTTTCCGAAAGAATTGCATTATTTTTTAACTTTTTAACGACCTTAAATTGGTCTATGTTTTTAAACAGCCTACATCCAGATATGCTGCCCCTCTTGCTTAGGAAATGCTTTATAAAAAACAAATATAAATAAATTCCCAAACCCCGTAGGTGCAAAGGTAAAAGAGTTAAAATAAAGCTTCTTTAATCAAATTTTCCAAAAAAAACTCCATTATTTTTAAAACATTTTAGCGACCTAATTAAGGTCCATAAAATGAAACGGCCCACATCAAGGTAAGTTGGCTCTCTTATTTACTACATGCTATATGAAATAAAATTCTAAATAAATTCCTATACCCCGTAGGTATTACGTTACAAGAATTACAATCTTGTTCCTTTATTCAAATTTTCCGAAATTTTTTCTCAATTCTTAACTTTTAAACGACTTAAATTATGTCTTTAAAATGAGCCGGCCTACATCCAGATATGTTGGCTCTCTTACAATTGAGATGCTTTATGAAACAAAAGTAAAATTAAATTCCCAAACCACGTACGTACCATGTTATAAGAGCTACAATCTTGCTGCTTTAATAAAATTTTCCGAAAGAATTGCATTAATTTTTAACTTTTTAACGAACTATTATTGGTCTATGTTTTTAAACGGCCCACATCCAGATATGCTGTCTCTCTTGCTTAGGAAATACTTTATAAAAAACAAATATAAATAAATTCCCAAACCCCGTAGGTGCAAAGGTAAAAGTGTTAAAATAAATCTTCTTTAATCAAATTTTTCAAAAAAAAAAACTCCATTATTTTTAAAACATTTTAGTGACCTAATTATGGTTCATAAAATAAAACAGTCTACATCAAGATATTTTGGTTCTCTTTTACAGGACTTGCTCTATAAAATAAAATTCTAAATAAATTCCTAAACCCCGTAGGTATTAAGTTACAAGAATTACAATCTTGTTCCTTTATTCAAATTTTCCGAAATTTTTTCTCAATTCTTAACTTTTAAACGACTTAAATTATGTCTTTAAAATGAGCCGGACTACATCCAGATATGTTGGCTCTCTTACATGGGAGATGCTTTATAAAACAAAAGTAAAATTAAATTCCCAAACCACGTACGTACCAAGTTATAAGAGCTACAATCTTGCTGCTTTAATAAAAATTTTCGAAAGAATTGCATTATTTTTTAACTTTTTAACGATCTAATATTGGTCTATGTTTTTAAACGGCCTACATCCAGATATGCTGTCTCTCTTGCTTAGGAAATACTTTATAAATAACAAATATAAATAAATTCCCAAACCCCGTAGGTGCAAAGGTAAAAGAGTTAAAATAAAGCTTCTTTAATCAAATTTTACAAAAAAAAAAAACCATTATTTTTAAAACATTTTAGCGACCTAATGAAGGTCCATAAAATGAAACGGCCCACATCAAGGTAAGTTGGCTCTCTTATTTACTACGTGCTATATGAAATAAAATTCTAAATAAATTCCCAAACCCTGTAGGTACTAAGTTACAAGAATTACAATCTTGTTCCTTTATTCAAATTTTCCGAAATTTTTTCTCAATTCTTAACTTTTAAACGACTTAAATTATGTCTTTAAAAAGAGCCGGCCTACATCCAGATATGTTGGCTCTCTTACAAGTGAGATGCTTTATAAAACAAAATTAAAATTAAATTCCCAAACCACGTACGTAACAAGTTATAAGAGCTACAATCTTTCTGCTTTAATAAAATTTTCCGAAAGAATTGCATTATTTTTTAACTTTTTAACGACCTAAAATTGGTCTATGTTTTTAAACAGCCTACATCCAGATATACTGCCTCTCTTGCTTAGGAAATGCTTTATAAAAAACAAATATAAATAAATTCCCAAACCCCGTAGGTGCAAAGGTAAACAAGTTAAAATAAAGCTTCTTTAATCAAATTTTCCAAAAAAAAAACTCCATTATTTTTAAAACATTTTAGCGACCTAATTAAGGTCCATAAAATGAAACGGCCCACATCAAGGTAAGTTGGCTCTCTTACTTACTTCGTCTATATGAAATAAAATTCTAAATAAATTCCCAAACCCCGTAGGTACTTAGTTACAACAATTACAATCTTGTTCGTTTATTCAAATTTTCCGAAATTTTTTCTCAATTCTTAACTTTTAAACGACTTAAATTATGTCTTTAAAATGAGCCGGCCTACACCCAAACCACGTACGTATCATGATATAAGAGCTATAATCTTGCTGCTTTAATAAAATTTTCCGTAGGTACTTAGTTACAACAATTACAATCTTGTTCGTTTATTCAAATTTTCCGAAATTTTTTCTCAATTCTTAACTTTTAAACGACTTAAATTATGTCTTTAAAATGAGCCGGCCTACACCCAAACCACGTACGTATCATGTTATAAGAGCTATAATCTTGCTGCTTTAATAAAATTTTCCGAAAGAATTGCTTTAATTTTTAACTTTTTAACGAACTATTATTGGTCTATGTTTTTTACATGCAGATATGCTGTCTCTCTTGCTTAGGAAATACTTTATAAATTACAAATATAAATAAATTCCCAACCCGTAGGTGCAAAGGTAAAAGGGTTAAAATAAATCTTCTTTTATCAAATTTTTCAAAAAAAAAAACTCCATTATTTTTAAAACATTTTAGCGACCTAATTATGGTTCAAAAAATAAAACGGTCTACATCAAGATATGTTGGTTCTCTTATTCAGGAATTGCTCTATAACATAAAATTCTAAATAAATTCCTAAACCCCGTAGGTAATAAGTTACAAGAATTACAATCTTGTTCCTTTATTCAAATTTTCCGAAATTTTTTCTCAATTCTTAACTTTTAAACGACTTAAATTATGTCTTTAAAATAAGCCGGCCTACATCCAGATATGTTGGCTCTCTTACAAGTGAGATGCTTTATAAAACAAAAGTAAAATTAAATTCCCAAACCACGTACGTATCAAGTTATAAGAGCTATAATCTTTCTGCTTTAATAAAATTTTCCGAAAGAATTGCATTATTTTTTAACTTTTTAACGAACTAATATTTTTCTATGTTTTTAAACGGCCCACATCCAGATATGCTGTCTCTCTTGTTTAGGAAATGCTTTATAAAAAACAAATATATAAATAAATTCCCAAACCCCGTAGGTGCAAAAGTAAAAGAGTTAAAATAAAGCTTCTTTAATCAAATTTTCCAAAAAAACTCCATTATTTTTAAAAAAAATTTAGTGACCTAATTAAGGTCCATAAATTGAAACGTCCAACATCAAGATCTGTTGGCTCTCTTTTTCTTTTTCCTTTATTCAAATTTTCCGAAATTTTTTCTCAATTCTTAACTTTTAAACGACTTAAATTATGTCTTTAAAATGAACCGGCCTATCTTCAGATATGTTGGCTCTCTTACAAGGAGATGCTTTATAAAACAAAATTAAAATTAAATTCCCAAACCACGTACGTAACAAGTTATAAGAGCTACAATCTTGCTGCTTTAATAAGAAATGCCTTATTTTTTAACTTTTTAACGATCTAAAATTGGTCTATCAATTTTTAAACAGCCATCCAGATATACTACCTCTCTTGCGTAGAATCTTTATAAAAACAAATATCAACAATTTTATCATTAGGTACAAAGGTAAACAAGTTAAAATAAAGCTTCTTTAATCAAATTTTCCAAAAAAAAACTCCATTATTTTTAAAACATTTTAGCGACCTAATTAAGGTCCATAAAATGAAACGGCCTACATCAAGGTACGTTGGCTCTCTTATTTACTACGTGCTATATGAAATAAAATTCTAAATAAATTCCCAAACCCCGTAGGTACTTAGTTACAACAATTACAATCTTGTTCGTTTATTCAAATTTTCCGAAATTTTTTCCCAATTCTTAGCTTTTAAACGACTTAAATTATGTCTTTAAAATGAGCCGGCCTACACCCAAACCACGTACGTATCATGATATAAGAGCTATAATCTTGCTGCTTTAATAAAATTTTCCGTAGGTACTTAGTTACAACAATTACAATCTTGTTCGTTTATTCAAATTTTCCGAAATTTTTTCTCAATTCTTAACTTTTAAACGACTTAAATTATGTCTTTAAAAGTAAAATTAAATTCCCAAACCACGTACGTATCATGTTATAAGAGCTATAATCTTGCTGCTTTAATAAAATTTTCCGAAAGAATTGCTTTAATTTTTAACTTTTAACAGACAATGACCCAGTTCTATGTTTTTAAACGGCCTTCATCCAGATATGCTGTCTCTCTTGCTTAGGAAATACTTTATAAATAACAAATATAAATAAATTCCCAAACCCCGTAGGTGCAAAGGTAAAAGGGTTAAAATAAATCTTCTTTAATCAAATTTTTCAAAAAAAAAAAACTCCATTATTTTTAAAACATTTTAGCGACCTAATTATGGTTCAAAAAATAAAACGGTCTACATCAAGATATGTTTGTTCTCTTATTCAGGAATTGCTCTATAACATAAAATTCTAAATAAATTGCTAAACCCCGTAGGTAATAAGTTACAAATTTAAAATGAGCCGGCCTATATCCAGATGTGTAATTTTTTCTCAATTCTTAACTTTTAAACGACTTAAATTATGTCTTTAAAATTAGCCGGCCTATATCCAGATATGTTGACTCTCTTACAAGTGAGATGCTTTATAAAACAAAAGTAAAATTAAATTCCCAAACCACGTACGTACCAAGTTATAAGAGCTATAATCTTTCTGCTTTAATAAAATTTTCCGAAAGAATTGCATTATTTTTTAACTTTTTAACGATCTAATATTGGTCTATGTTTTTAAACGGCCCACATCCAGATATGCTGTCTCTCTTGTTTAGGAAATGCTTTATAAAAAACAAATATAAATAAATTCCCAAACCCCGTAGGTGCAAAAGTAAAAGAGTTAAAATAAAGCTTCTTTAATCAAATTTTCCAAAAAAACTCCATTATTTTTAAAAAAATTTAGTGACCTAATTAAGGTCCATAAATTTAAACGTCCAAGATCAAGATATGTTGGCTCTCTTATGTAGGACGTGCCATATGATATAAAATTCTAAATAAATTCCCAAATCCCATAGGTACAAAGTTATAAGAGTTACAATCTTTTTCCTTTATTCAAATTTTCCGAAATTTTTTCTCAATTCTTAACTTTTAAACGACTTAAATTATGTCTTTAAAATGAGCCGGCCTACATCCAGATATGTTGGCTCTCTTACAAGGGAGATGCTTTATAAAACAAAATTAAAATTAAATTTCCAAACCACGTACGTACCAAGTTATAAGAGCTACAATCTTGCTGCTTTAATAAAATTTTCCGAAAGAATTGCATTATTTTTTAACTTTTTAACGATTTAATATTGGTCTATGTTTTTAAACGGCCCACACCCAGATATGCTGTCTCTCTTTCTTAGGAAATGCTTTATAAAAAACAAATATAAATAAATTCCCAAACCCCGTAGGTGCAAAAGTAAAAGAGTCAAAATAAAGCTTCTTTAATTAAATTTTCCAAAAAAAACTCCATTATTTTTTTTAGCGACCTAATTAAGGTCCATAAAATGAAACGGCCTACATCAAGGTACGTTGGCTCTCTTATTTACTACGTGCTATATGAAATAAAATTCTAAATAAATTCCCAAACCCTGTAGGTACTACGTTACAAGAATTACAATCTTGTTCCTTTATTCAAATTTTCCGAAATTTTTTCTCAATTCTTAACTTTTAAACGACTTAAATTATGTCTTTAAAATTAGCCGGCCTATATCCAGATATGTTGGCTCTCTTACAAGTGAGATGCTTTATAAAACAAAAGTAAAATTAAATTCCCAAACCACGTACGTACCAAGTTATAAGAGCTACAATCTTTCTGCTTTAATAAAATTTTCCGAAAGAAATGCATTACTTTTTAACGATCTAATATTGGTCTATGTTTTTAAACGGACCACATCCAGATATGCTGTCTCTCTTGCTTAGGAAATACTTTATAAAAAACAAATATAAATAAATTCCCAAACCCCGTAGGTGCAAAGGTAAAAGAGTTAAAATAAATTTTTCAAAAAAAAAAACTCCATTATTTTTAAAACATTTTAGCGACCTAATTAAGGTCCATAAAATAAAACGGCCCACATCAAGGTAAGTTGGCTCTCTTATTTACTACGTGCTTTATGAAATAAAATTCTAAATAAATTCCCAAAACCCGTAGGTACTAAGTTACAAGAATTACAATCTTGTTCCTTTATTCAAATTTTCCGAAATTTTTCTTAATTCTTAACTTTTAAACGACTTAAATTATGTCTTTAAAATGAGCCGGCCTACATTCAGATATGTTGGCTCTCTTACATGGGAGATGCTTTATAAAACAAAAGTAAAATTAAATTCCCAAACCACGTACGTACCAAGTTATAAGAGCTACAATCTTTCTGCTTTAATAAAAATTTCCGAAAGAATTGCATTATTTTTTAACTTTTTAACGATCTAATATTTTTCTATGTTTTTAAACGGCCCACACCCAGATATGCTGTCTCTCTTGCGTAGGAAATGCTTTATAAAAAAACATATATAATAAAATTCCCAAACCCCGTAAGTGCAAAAGTAAATGAATTAAAATAAAGATTCTTTAATCAAATTTTCCAAAAAAAAACTCAATTATTTTTAAAAATATTTTTAGCGACCTAATTAAGGTTCAAAAATTTAAACGTCCAACATCATGATATGTTGGCTCTCTTATTTATGACGTGCTTTATGATATAAAATTCTAAATAAATTCCCAAATCCCGTAGGTACAAAGTTATAAGTGTTACAATCTTTTTCCTTTATTCAAATTTTCCGAAATTTTTTCTCAATTCTTAACTTTTAAACGACTTAAATTATGTCTTTAAAATTAGCCGGCCTATATCCAGATATGTTGGCTCTCTTACAAGGGAGATGCTTTATAAAACAAAATTAAAATTAAATTCCCAAACCACGTACGTACCAAGTTATAAGAGCTACAATCTTGCTGCTTTAATAAAATTTTCCGAAAGAATTGCATTATTTTTTAACTTTTTAACGATCTAATATTGGTCTATGTTTTTAAACGGCCCACACTCAGATATGCTGTCTCTCTTGCTTAGGAAATGCTTTATAAAAACAAATATAAATAAATTCCCAAACCCCGTAGGTGCAAAGGTAAAACAGTTAAAATAAAGCTTCTTTAATCAAATTTTTCAAAAAAAAATCTCCATTATTTTTAAAACATTTTTGCGACCTAATTATGGTCCATAAATTAAAAGTTAAATACAAAGTTACAAGAGTTACAATCTTGCTCCTTTGTTCAATTTTTACATAAATAATAATAAAAAAAAAGGTCACTATGACGATCGAGCTAACACGTTAAGAATTATTATAATAATTAAATTTTTTAATCTATTTTAAATTATGGACAAGAGTATTCTATGGTAAAATATTCCACGGTTCTTGAAAATTCTTCAGGCGATGTGTCCCATGAACTCCAAGGTCATTTCGCGTGTAGAATGTGTATTAGTTTACATGTGTGTAGCTCGTCAATGTTCGCTCAATGTGCTGTATATAGTCATGGTCGTTCAGTGTGTGTGTGTTGTGTTGTTATGTGATATGAAGTGCTAGCTGTGTGGTACGGTGTGTTAAGGTTTTGGTTATGGTTCATAACATATATTAGTTGATATACATAAAATAATAATAATAATAATAATAATAATAATAATAATAATAATAATAAAAGAAAGACTATAAAAGAACAAAAATAACTTGCAATAATTTATCATATCTTATGGAATCTTGATTCTTCACTTCCATCTTTTCTATGCAAACAGTGGAGAAGGTATAGTTGCCCTTATGCCTCGTTTCTATTACTGCTAAAGCGTTAAACCACATATTTATAATTCTCTTATATGATTCATTATGGAGGAATGGTAATAGCAATGCTTACAATAGCGCAAATTTAAATATGCTCTTAACTGTTGACTTTTTTGTTTTTAGTTCATATTTCATATAAAATTATTCAATTGATTGAGTTGTACTTTTTATCGAAGTTTAAAATTAGTTAGAGATATGATTTTTTTTCTAATTGCTTATAAAAATAGTATAAAATTTGTCTTGTATTACACTGAGATAATGCACATATTATTTAACAGCGAACACACAAAACTAATGAACTACAAATTAACATTCACAACTAGAAACTTAACACAACAAAACACACACTGCAAACAAAGCATACAAACGAACAACAAGAGTTATTTTTTTATATGATTTTGTTATTAACTATAGAATTGCATGTGACACTCAACAGTGAGTAGTCAAATATAGATCAAATCTTTAAAAATCTTAAATAATAATACTGATTAAGGGGCAAGTGTATGTGTTATAATTTGCTTGATGTTAGTATTGTAATATAGTTATTAACGTGATTATTACGTGTATCTTTTTAAGTGTAAAATAAATTAATGTAAAATTTTTGCAGAGCTTATAAACTCATAATATAAAGTCAATATTTGCTCTCACATATAACACTATTTAACAAAAGATTATTATTAAACATAATTAATAACAGGTTACAATAAGTACTAAATAATTTTGTGTACCATAAAAAATATAAAAAGTAAAACACATGTACTAAGGAGTAAATAACAAAATGCAAATAGAAAATATGTTGTATATATTTTGTGTATAATGACTTATTAAGAAACAAAATATAGACTGGGTTCACTGATTATGCAATTAAGATTAACTAAGTATCAATAGATCAATAAGATCATAGATGATAACTAGTCCAATAGATCGCGGATCATGAGGGTATCGAGGCAGTTGGATTTCACATGTGTGGAGAATAGTCTGTGTGTAGATATTTTATTCGCATTAGGTGTGAACTTAATAAGGCTTGGTTGTAATTATAGAGACACCTAATTTTTTGTATATAGTCTAAACATTAAGATACGTTATATGAATGTAATCTGTTCTTAGCATCAAGTAGTGAATAGTGCTAAAGCCGAGCTAACAACACGTTCAACACATGAATACATAACTGTATGTATGTGTCCTTAGATTTTATTATTTTAGGGCAGAAATATCCTTTAGTATTTTAATATGCTCATTTAATTTTACGCATCACAGTATCATTTCAGAGATATTATCACAACGTGTAGGCATGAGTATAGCAGTAAGAGAATAATTCGCGAGCACATCTTCAGTGTGTATCGGTTTTTGTTTTTTTTCGCATCTCTCTCCATTTCTTGCGATGGCTATAGCTATTCACTTTTGCAATTACTCTTTCCCATGTTTATTCCTTAAGGCAATCATTTTTTTTTGATACATGGCACTCGTGAAGGGCATTCACTTTATGGGGTAAAGATCATTTGTTTTTTTACTAAACGTCATATCGGAGGGAGTAGGAAGCCTATCGCCTCTGCGCTTACTCCATATGGGCTAGCATACGTGTTTTTCTTCAAGGTTTATATTATTAGTGAATTATACGAAACAGTATTAAAAGGTAATAATAGAATTTATTGATGTATTTAGTGATATAAGAAAAGGATATTTGAAGGTCTTTCTTTTTTTTTATTTTATTTAAAAAGTGAAAAATTACAAAAATATTAATATTTTGTATTTATTTCTTCCGATAAATAAATTAAAACATAAATACATTCAAATTTAAATATTCAGGTGAGTTTATATAAAGAATATGGATGTTAAGAACAAGGGATTTATAACCAAAATAAACTACATAAAGTTTTTTTATTTGTGTATAATTTGATCCATATTTTACAATATTTTAACTTTGAAATTCTTGTTCGCAACTTGCAAAACTTGCTTATGCACAAAAATTATCTTAAGGTGAAAGTTTAACTTAGACGTAATACTGTAAATAGTAAATGTTTACATAAACCTAAACGAAAAGTTGAAATAAAATTAACATTTTTAGGGCGAAATGAAAACTATTTAAAGCTGAAATATAAAATCAAATCATTTGGAATTAAGACATATGACTAGTGTTGGCGAGACATTTCTTAACTGAATAAAAATGTATTGAAAAATCAAGCGTGTTTGAGCGTTTCACAAATAGGGTAGAAAATGATTTTTTATAGGGCAACTAAACCTTTTTTATAATTTTCTAAATTTAGAATTTACAAAACCTAACCCTAACCTAATAACCTAACCTGACTTTTCACCTCTAGAACATAGGAAAAAAAAAAATTCATGTTCGGTGTGATATGTCAAAATTGGAAATTTTGGCAAAACTTTCTCTTCTGTAGCCTTCGGAAATATTAATTTTTCTTTGATCCTAGGACTGTATAGGTGGTAGATGATTTTGTATTTATTACCTTAATAAATAATTTGTAATATCATCTCACCTAACTTTACAGAAGCTCTATAAAAACTCATGTGTGATCGGAATAACCGGTGAAAAAATCTGCAATTTCTAATCATTTTTTAAAGTAAAAAGACTATAGTGTTGGTTAGACTTTATTGTATCTCTGTCTGATGAGTCATCTGTTTTTCAAAATTACAGAGAAAAAAATAAAAAGGTAATAGTCATTTTTTGCTAATAGACCGTATATATATATATATCAATATCAATATATTTCGACAGAAATTATAAGATGTAACTCTAAACATGCCAAATCATACTGCTTTTTCAAAAACTAAACACTCTACAAACCAAAGTGGAACTTTAGTAGAACACAAAGAAGACAACTACGTAAGAAAACGATGTTTTGGGTTATATAACTAGCTGGGAATGTGTGCACTTTGGTCCAACTTTTGTCTAAAATTAAAGATCTTACCTCATTAATTCCTGATTTTCTGGCACGAGCTGCGTAAAAATTAAAATTCCATATTCCTCTAATTATATACAAATATAAATACAACCTTAGTTACATAAAGAAATTATAGGGAGTATTTTATAGTACAGGCAAAAAGCATTTATAATAAGAAACAGAAACCAACAATCAGTGTTTTATAGTGTGACGCCTCTCACTTTTGGTTTTGTTATAAACTAGTTACGTACTATCGAATATCACATACGAATTATATGATAGCAAGTCAATAAGAGATAACATGATATAAATAGACCAGATAAGGTAACTAATAGAGAGGCTGGAGAGTGTCCATTTATTCGAATTTATACGCTGTTATATGTTATCTGTGTAATTTACCTCGACTTTTAGCCTATTTTGTTTCGTGATGACGCCACATCAACATTTCTTTTTATATATAAATAGTTTGAAGAATCTTGAGAGAGACTCACAATTCAGTCAAAGCTCTTTAATAATATACTCCTAGTTGCACAATGTCTCTATAATAGATAATCAATAATTAAAATAGCAGGTTTTTAACAGGAGAAGAAGTTGCAATTTCTGGAATCAATTAATTATAATTATCTTCCAATTAATCTTCGAATATCAAATTAGAAATTCAAAAGAAATTAGGATTCATATTAGCTTGAGATACTAGATTTATCTATCCAAGATTTATTATTAGAAATAAATTAAAATGCCCCCAAAAGCCGTTTTCAATAATACCTTTTAGGTAAAAATAGTACTTTGATTCTGATCATTATTTTAACATATAATTTGTACCTTTCCTGGCTGAGATATTATTGTACAGGTTTATAACATATACGAGAAGATCAAGACTTATATTATTTTAAGTACCATTATACATTACATAGGTGATAAATATTTGGTTCATATGTATAAAATCAAGAAAGTGTTAGATATAGAGAAATACTACTGAGCTATACTCAAATTATCGATTATTTAATTAAAGCTTATTATACCTAGTTTTTGAGAGTGAGGTGAGCTTATAATTATTATGACGGACGCACATAAATCTTGACTATTGGGACAATCAACATAGAGAACGTCTATAAATTAGATTAAAATCAACTATTTTCTAAACTTTATTTTTACTGAATATAAAACAAAAACTATTTTTGTAATAAGTGATAGCTATTAAGGTGAATGGTTGCGTAAAGGTGTACTCAATTTGTTAATTGGATTTACACTGGAATTTACCAGTGTGAGGATTTAAACTGTTATATTAAGGCTAATGTGTAGAAGAATGTAATAATTTTTTTGTGCTATAATTCTATAGCAAATAATCTGTGTCAAACCAACAGATAGCACTAATATATAAAGCAGATATTTCATTAATTATCCCAAGACCCAGCACATTCATCTTAATATAGACAAGAATATAAAATCAAATTGAAACTAGATTATATGAACAAGCTTTCCATAGAGATAATAAAAATGTTAAAAATATTATATATAATTTTTAGTGAAGATTAGATTAGAAAAGAAACTAATAAGAAAATACTTATATTCAAAGATAATAATTAAACAATAGTTAATAATAAATAAGTCCAAACGAAATATACGATTAAAGGAAAACACAAAAAAAAAAAAATTTTACTATCTTTAAATATCAAACAATATTTATTAGTTATTAGCTTCACACCTTCGAACAAAAAAAAAATAAACTTACTTCTTCTTAACAAACCATTCTTAACAAAACTTATCATAACCTAGCCTCCCTAGCGTTACCGCTGTCATAGGCCATGTACCCAGTGCTACCACGATCGTAGGTCATAATTTTAAACACTATTACTAATTATTAAAACACTAGTACTAAATTTCTGTCAATATGTTCAATGTTTTCCTATAAATCACCTATGAAGCTCAAAAAGTAAAAAGTGTCCGAATGCGTTTAAACTTTAAGTGATTTGACTGTCTTGATAATTAAAATTTAAAAATAATCCTAATAATACAATTATACAATAATACTAGAGAAACGGTGAATAAAGATAAAATCTTCATGTTCATCCACCCCCAAAAAGGGTTTTCACTCTGTCAGCTGACCACCAAGAATAAACTCATTATCAAACCCTAAAATGCATTAAATACTTAAAAAACCTTAAAATTAGTGAAAATTGTAATCTATTAGGGTCTTACCTTTGGTTCGTTTTGAAGATGTTTTTTCTCCTCGGTTGGTTTTTTCATGGGACTCTGCCTGTAGTTTGTAGCACTTACATAAAAACTTAGTAGGTAAATTGATTAGTTGAAGTAAAAGAATGACAAAGAAAGATTGGTATAACAGCGAAAAGGAAATTTTCATCCTTACCCTTATTAATATTTTGATTTATAATTTGACATTAAACAAGTGAACACCTTGAACTCATTTTTGAAAGTGAAGAACGTAGTATTGTTCCGCAAGTAAACCTTTGAACGATTAAAGCCAATAATAGTGAAGTAGAAATCCACTAAAACTTAAATCTAAATATTGAATGAATGAATAAAATAGAAGAAATATACGTGGAAATATATAAGAGTTTTATATATTTTAAAGTTTCCCATGAAGGTCTTCTGATATTCGGAGAGAAAGTAGCATATTATATCCATATAGCTATAAAAGTAAATAAAAATTTTATCGAAAAGAAAAAATTACGAATTTAGAATTTTGTACGAAAAAAAAAATAAAAAAAAAATAAATAAATTAAAAAAAAACGTCCAAAATTCATTAGAAAAGTTAAGATTTATACAAGCAACAAGGGAAATTTGTGCAGCATTTCCAGTTTCTCATGCTTTCTATCATTCATTCACTTTTTTCTATTTTAAATTCAAAAGATCTTAGTATTTGCTCAAGCCCTTGCGGTCGATTTTAATTTTTAAATCTTGCTAATGGAAATATTTATTTCCAGTACTAGTCCTTGATTTCTAAATTCCCGGGAAGAATTTTCGGACCGTTATTGGAATTAGCATCTTCATCTTGGTCTTTAAATTATTTCTCCTAAGTACTCTAAAAGATCATGTTTCAAAGCCTGGTGATTTCAATAGAGATTTACAAAATTGAAGGGACGGGTTTATTGTATTCATGTCGTCTCGAGCCCGTGACTCTCTCAACACGATCTAATCATGTTGATATATCTATTTCTAACTCTAAAAAAAAACTCTCTAAAGTTTAATTAAACAGAGATCTAAATTTAAAAAAAAAAAAAAATACAGTAACAGATTATACAGGCTTACCAAATGGTTATATTTAATAGCCTAATAATAAATTTAATTTGTAGAACCTACTAATTCAAATATGCCCAACAAAAAACCAACCAGGAATGGAATTGAAATTTTTGGTGTCGGTAAAACAAAAGTTAAAATATATTATTATTTATGGTATTTCTGTAAACGTAAAAGGTAATAATTGTCATTTTTCTCATTCGTGAATAAAATTTAGTCAGGCTTTATTTACCATTTTAAGAATCTGTAATTGTATCATTTGTTGAGTTATAATTGGTAATTTAGATTTAAAGGTTTAAATTTGGCATTATATATATATATATATATATATATATATATATATATATATATATATATATATTATATATAATATATATAATATATATATATATATATATATACTTATATTAATATATATATTTAAATATATATATTATATATATAATATATAAAGGTATAATTTCATGAATTTCTATTGATTTGTTTTTTTTAAAAAATATTTAAAGGTTATTTAATTTGCTTTCAGTGTAACTTTTTAATATTAGCATCATTATAATTTTCATTCAAGCTTGCAGAGTTTATTGGGAATAAATTCTAGTTTGCCTGTAATGTAAACTTTTCCCATCAATATAAAAAGTGAATATAATGAGAATCTTTAGGGAAAGGATTGTTTATAGCCTAGGGTATATGGTTTTAAGTAGACCTTAGAATTTAAAGGTAATCAAAGGCAGGCTAATTGAGGTAAGCGTCCGGGCGAGGGTGGACAGGGCCCACCTCTTTTAGAGGGGGTCATTAAATACTCTACAATAAATAAATAAAAAAAACAACATTAAATTTTTTTTCACATCATTTGGATAGCCACGCGTAGTACTACAAGTTTTATTTGATCATATTTAAATATAAGGTTTTTATATTTTTCAAAATATAAATAAATAGGGACAAAATGGCCTTCAATAGAATTTCACTTTTGAAAAATGAGTAATTTTTAACTGTTATAAAATGAAAAATTGTGATGGAATTTTAAATTATTTTTTCAGATATTTCACTCGAGTATGTAGCTTTAAACTGGCAAAGAAAATTTTTATGGTTCTTATCTTCAATAGTGGCAAAATCACGGGGCTAACTTGGTCCGATTCACCCTGCATAAAAATTAGATGAAGGGGTGAATCGGACCCACCATTGTGTATTTTCGTATATTGTAATTATTGACATTTTTCTTACGTATAAATTAATATTAAATCAAACTAAAAATAAGTTACTTATATTAAGTAAAAATTAAAAATAAAAAAGGAAATTTATATAAAAATATGAATTCAAAAAGTGTCAATTTTTGAAAGGAGAGAGGTGAATCCAGACCACATCTTATTTTTTTTCTTATCTTTAACTATTCATCATTATGAATCTATTAATTACTTAATTACTATTTTTAATATGATAAACAATTAATTTAAATTAAAGTAAAAATTAAACATATAAATTATATTTATACGGTTAAAAGAGGAATTTAACAGATGGTCCGGAATTCACCTCCCTCAATGAATGGCTCCATTTACCCTCCCAAGGTCAGAGCCTGAATAGAGCTTTATTTAAACTTTAATAAAACTGTTATTATTAGAATTACATTATTTTTGTGTGCTTAATTACCTCTCATATGCCATTTTGAAATTTCACGAAAAAAAATATCACACAAAAAGGGCATTAGGGTAAAGTCGGGAGACAGACTTATACCTAAAGTGGTACAAGTCACCCCGCCTGACGCTATTAGAATTGTTATTAATAGTAAGTTATCTTAAAAAGTTTTCAGTAAGTAGGCTGTTTTTGGTAGTATTAGTCTTTAAAAAAAAATACTAATACTATAACTACCGACTTTATTTTCATTCAGTCACTAGAAATACTTATTCTAAAATTAATAAGTAATTGTAGCATTTAGGTCAATTGACTGAAATCATTAAAATAATTTATTGAAATTATTTGAATACCTTGGTGGACTAATGGTATTTAGCGAGCAAAAACTACGTAATATCTACGACTGGTGTAGATTTATCAAGTTGGTTCTGAATACTAGTAAAACTAAACTTATGTTCACGCCTTTTTGTGTTAAAGCGTCTAATATTTGCATGAATAGGAACATAATGGAATTTGTGAACAGCTTTAAGTATCTGGGGTTGTTGGATAAAAGTTTGAAATACCATGACGGATGGCATCATGCAAAAACTTGTAAAGACAAATAGACAATAAATGGAGTCAAGAAGATATACATTAAATAATGGAAGGAAAATAAAAATGCTACAGAACTATTAGATGACATCTACTGTGTGAGGTCAAGCGTAAGAATTCAAACTAGTTACTATAAAGTCTGATACCAATACTAATCTAAAATAAAGGGAACATTCAAAATCATATAGTAGCAACATTTAATAACCATAAGGGAAAGTTTCTTGCATTATTATACCGAAAAGTTTTATCTATTTGGATTAATTTATAACTAAAGCGGAATTTAGTATCTTCTAATCATTACCATTTAGTAGCTAAAAATATTAAAAACAAAAATTTTTCATTCTCATTTATTTCAAATAATTAAAAAAGGTATAGCAGCATAAATCTTGAATAAAATGGCACTAATAACAAATAAACAAATAGTTAAAAGGAAAACAGAGTACAGAGAAATTTTTAGATAAAGAAATGAAAAATAAACAAAAAAAAAACACCTTACGCATGTGGTTTTTTTTTTTTTAAGGTGGGTTTTTTAATGCCAGGCAAATAAAGTGGACCAGTATATAACAAATAAATTGATGTGTATCCATAACTACTAGTATGTATATATATATATATAATATATATATATTATTATATATAATATTTAATATAAATTAATTATATAATATATTAATATATATTATATTATATAAATATATACTAATATATATACAGGAGTATACAATATATATATATTATATAATAATATCAATCATATATAATATATATACATATATACTATATATATATTATATATATATATATATAATATAACTATATCATATATATACCGTATTATTACTTATAAAACATAAATATCAATAATAATAATCATATATATATAATATTTAATAAAATAATAATAATATATCATATAAATAATAACATATATATATAACATATAATTATATATAATATTATCATAATTTATATTTATATACTACATACCCGTATAATATATATATATATATAATACCGTAAATAATATATATAACTTATAATATATAACGTCATTAATAATATCATATATATACCATATTATATATATAATATTTATATATATAATATAATAACTATATTATATATAATATAATATAATAAAATATATATATAATTATATATATATATAGTATATATATATATAAATTATATACTAATTATAATATAATAATAGGGACTATATAATATAATGGTTTAATCGTCTTTACTTTTATCTCAATATATTTCTTTACACTTTAATCTTTTGTTAAATTTGGTGATATTCCAGCATCTATTCTTGGCTATAAGACGTTACCTTTAATCCAGGCACATTAATGGTATAATCTAGATCTTTCCTTAATTGGATTTGGTTTTTATGATATAAGTAAACTTTCAAACTGATCCAGTTCTTAAACAAATACTTTCACAAATCATTTGAAAAAATAATATTTTAATTCTTAAATAAGTATTCCAAAAATCTCAATTGAAATGAACCTAAACTCAAATTGAAATAGAATTATTTATTTTAAAATTTCAGAATTAATGTTTTTCTTAATGTAACGGTTCACTTTACAAAACCTTTCGAAAATGAGATAAGTAACGAAAGATGACAAGCTGGCTTGCAGTAGAAAGAATGACAGCACCTGGTTGCAGTAAGATGAATACAAGCTGGTTGGCAGATAGATGAAAGCTGGTTGCAGTAGACAGATGACAACTGCGTTGCAAGTTAGAAGAGGACAAGTTGGTCTCGCTGTATTATAGCAGCAGGTAACTCGGTGATACCTATTATCCAGCAACCCACAAATTGCCCATTGGTAAGCTAATCAGCCAAATCAAAGATTGCATCAGCTGAGACACCATTCACTAAAATTGTCCTTTACACCACCTGAGGAGTTTTGACCTACAAACCCATTTTCATCCACTCAAAACTCTAGTTCTAGTTTTGACTATTTTGAAATTAAATTTAACAAAGTGAAGGTTTGAGCCTTTAATCTGGCTACCTGAATGGATGCCAAAAATTGCTGTCAGTAGTAGGAGATTTTCTGTAATATTTAATTACTTTACAGCATAGTGAATTACACTAATCTTAATAGCCCACACATCACTAAAAACATAGTCAACACATGCAACAGAGCAGTCTATTATAACACAGAAATCACGCACACATGGTCCTAGTAAAGAACTTGAAGCTACACCCAAGGTGGTTAGTATATCCAAATGCGTTGAGCCGAGGCAGGGGTTGCTATAAAGTCTATAATCTGCGCACTCTAATCCACCCGGTTAGGGAAGTACATATAATTAAATTTCTCATTATCAAGACCCTACTACAATAGGTAAAGAACCCTCCCTAATTCATGGGATAGTTTTGTTTGCTACAAATTAACATATTTGGGTAAGGTAGAAGAAAAATTTACGGGCAAGTTTTGGAAAAATATTTTTTTCAATTTTTTTCCTGTTTTTAAACTTTCAAACATATTAAATCCCCTATAATGGGCAATCATACTTTGTAAAAGAAAATTGCTTCAAATCCCATGGCCATATATATAACTAATAATTATATATAATTATATATATATATATATATTATATTATATATATTATATATATATACTATATATATTTATATATATATAATATAATAATTAATATATATAATATTATAAAAAAATATATATAATATATAATAACAGGTATATAAAATTGTGTATTTAACTTTTCAGGCACTTCTACCTGTGGTTAATAACCCATTGATATTTTATTCATTTGAATGGCTTAGACGTAATAAAGTGGATGAAACAATAATTTATTGTAATGAAAAAGATGCCGAAGATATCATGACTTCTTGCACGTAAGGGTTTTTTCTTTCGGAAAGTCCTAATAATTATTTTTGTAATGAACAACAGACTTTCATTACTACAATTAATTGAAATTTTCATTTTTCTGTACATTCTAATGGCTCCTTGGTTAAATTTATTTCCAGTTAAAATTAAAATTCAAGTTTAAAATATGTATGACGATAGTGAAGCTTGGATAAGAATAAATGGAGTTGAAAGTGAATGATTTAATATTGAGTGAAGTGAGGCAGGGATGTGTTGTCTCCTTGGTTATTTAATTTGTATATGGATGGGTGATGAAAGAATTAGAGATAGGGAAAGTGTTAGACTGATGAAGAATGGAAGAGAGCGGATGGTGTTTTGCTTATTGTACGCGAATGATTTTTGTGTGGCGAATCTGAAGAGTTTGAGAGGACTCTTGTAGGGGCTTTGAAAGTAAATGTAGATAATGGTAAGATGATGGTAGTGAGTGAGAACAGTCCGCTGTTTGATGCCATGTTAGATGGTGAGCAATTGGAACAAGTATCCGTTTTAAATGTTTAGGACATATGTTGAATGGAAAAGGAACGGACGATACAGTATGTAGTAGGAAAATTGTGAATGATAGGAGGGTGGCTGGTGCAATTAAATCTTTGGATAGATCTAATGTACAATTTGTTCAGATGACCAATTTCAGGGGCTTGCTAGGTGTGAGAAGAATTGATTAAATGAGGAGTGTACGTGTTAGGGAGTTGTGTGGTGTGAAGAAAGGCGTAAATGAGAGAATATATGAGAGTGCATTAAGATGGTTTGGTCATATGAAAAGGATGGATAATAGTAGGTTGGTTAAGAGCGTATGTATAGTGGTGAGTGTGCTGGAAATCGACTTGCTGCGAGACCGAAGAGAGATATTGAGTCGGTAAAGGATATGCGAGTTGCTGAGTAGCAGAGGCGAGAGAAGGTGCATAATAAGTGTTTGTAATGGTGTATGGTTGTGGAGCCTTTGCCCAGATGATGAACCCTACAATGACGAGATACCAGTGAAGGTTCTCAGGCTTGTGAAGCTCTAGATGGATTTTTATTTTCTCGCGACCAGCTCTCAATCACTTAAAGGGGAATGGTAGGGGAGAAGCTTTCGAGAATTCGTCAGCTCTTTCTACTTAAACTACTGGTAAGGAAGCAAGACATATTCGGGTTTCGTCGAACATTCGCATGTGTAGTAGTAGATAGTAGAGAGTATTTTTCTTTATCCTCCCTACATATCCCCAGATGTGGGTAGGGTGCGCAACATGCACCGGAAGCAGAATAGTTTAGTAGAAGAACATGACGTAAGTCGAAAGGAAAGCCACCCCATACCCTCTCCTCGCACAATTAAGTGCGAGCCAGTCGCAGCCAAAATCATCCTAGTGGCTTCACACACTGCGACACGACTCTCCTTTAACTACACCCAATCCATCT
This sequence comes from Trachelipus rathkii, assembly GCA_015478945.1. Classification (NCBI taxonomy): domain Eukaryota; kingdom Metazoa; phylum Arthropoda; class Malacostraca; order Isopoda; family Trachelipodidae; genus Trachelipus; species Trachelipus rathkii. The sequence goes on along the minus strand of JABUQX010066082.1, from coordinate 23,841 downwards.
TTTTTCTTATGTCTCTACACAAAGCCGAGATTCTATTCCCAACACCCTTACCTCTATACATTCGCTTACACCAACATACTAATGCCTTTCTATATACAAACCTCTTTAATAATAATTTTCCTCAATATCTCTTTCTTCACACTCACAGCTTCCTAACATGTTCATTCCTCATTTTGTCAATTTTTCTCATACCTAACACTCCTATAAGGTTATCCATCTCGAATAGACTGTACCCTTAAATCTAATCTATAACCTCTTATATTCACACGTTATACGCTTGTTATACAATTAACAACCGGTAACACATACCCCCCCCCAATCGCAAGAACCCTTCAGCGCCACTCAGATTTAAATATTCTTGAAGAACATAAAAATCTTTGCCACTGGAACCGACCGAGGGGCGGGAATTTTAGACCACGGGGCCGGGGACCGGGGCTGCTCTAATATAATAGCACGGGGCACAGGGGCCAATGGGATGCTAAAATTAGAAATCGCTAGTCAAAACACAGACTGAAGTCTTAAAAAACTTAAGGATGAAACATCTCAAATATAAATTTCAATTAAAAATTTTAATTAATAAAAAAGATACAATTATAATTAATTCAATTAAAATAAATATTTTCAGAAAACAGAAATTTTTAGAAACATAATTGATTTTCTAGAAAGAATAAGTTGTATTAAAATATATATATATAATAATATATACTATATACCTACCTATATATATATAATATCTATAAATATAAAAACTAATATAATATATATATATATATATAATAAATATTATAAATATAATATATAATATTTATAATATATATATATATTATATAATATCATTATATAATATATATAAATAATATATATATTATAAATAATAATAATATATCATTATAAAGATGAATTAGGAAGAGAGCATAATTTTGGCAACATTAATTATAATGGACGTTTCGGGTATATACGTTACCCATCATCAGCACTACAAGGTAAATAAACTAAATATAATTATAAACACAAAATATACATAAATATTGAAAAAAGTTTTGTGACCTACAAATAAATGACACATAAATCTTACACACATATAAATCACATGAAAAAGTAACATTAAGATTGAGTTATAGGATTTCCCAACTTTAAACAGAGAAGGCGATGCAAAACTGAAAGTTAAGAACTTCTGTTTTACAGTGAGAAAAAAAAGTACTATGTTTGGACATAATAATGTAAAATTAATGCAGTGAAGAGGGAGATCGAATGACAAATCCTCTATTATAATTACAGGGTTTTCAATTCAAAAATGTAGGAAGACAAAAACTTTCTGTCGAGTTGATCATTAGCCAGGGGATAGGGAACATAAAATTTTATATGTGCAATAAAGGAATGATTTTATTATTGAAGGCATGATGCCAGTAATGGAGGAGTTTTCCTGGGGTTTTCAGTGATAGGCTAAACCAGTTCACTATACAGAAATCCCCCGGTGGATTCGAGCCTACAAGTAAAGTTTGCGCACTTTTGGCCACGTAGCCGACATTCTGCGAAGTACCACACATATACGATTATCTAAATGAAAGGACCTCATATGTAGAGGAAAGAGAATCTTTAGGCGGAAAAAAATTCATGAAAATACTACTGTGGTCATATATAATGGAATGAAACAAAAATAAGCGAGACAAAAAGGAAACGCATTGGTAAAATGTTATTGAACAGTTATTTCACAAAGTTTTCCTGAAGAAACGAGAAATTTATAGATAGATCAAAGTTCGTTTTAGGACGAGATATGGAGACGTTGGGAAACTTGAAATTTAGGGGCGAGAAATGAGTTATTAACTTAAGTCGTTTACTACTAGGTTAATAGATATATTGTTAGTGAGGGAAAAGAGATTAGAAAGCAAAATGGACAGGATATATGTAATTTTCAAGGGTGGAAAGACCACGCATGAGAGAGGTTAAGTTCTTTCTGTACGGACAAAATTTTGACATTGTATGATGAAGAACAACTTTTAATTTGGAGCATCGCACTTCAATTGGCAAGAGGGTGAGACACTAATGTGTAGAAGAAAGTATTTTTCTGATATTTCCTCCCTCCAAACATAAAAACTGTCTTCACATACAATGCAACAAATTTTCCCTGCCTTTAATTTATGCTCCTCATGGTGGTCTTTCCACCTATCGAAACAAATAACCTGTCCTCAAAACAAAAAAATTTTGAGCCATTTAATTTGCATCCTTCCTCACAACTATTACAACCTAACGTAACACGACTGAAATTCATACACATAGAATCTGCCTTAAAATTATCAAGTTCCCATCGTCTCTTTATGCCCTATTCCGTCTAAAATTCCGTCTCTCGGTCCATAGCAACCAGGCAAACACTAACTGTGAAAAACTCCAATACACTCTATCCAATGCTTTTCCACCATTTTGAATCGAACTATTAGATCTATTCAACTATCCCTATTATCAACCACAGTATTATCATTTATTTCGCTTATAAAGAATTTTCTTCTCTACATATGAGGATTCTACATTAATAATATTATGTATAGTGTGCGAACTGCAACGATCCGCTCGCTGAGGCACAAACAGGCTCCAAACTCTAACTTGAAGAAAGGAATCTCGACACACCGGCGAATTTCTTATAGAAACGGTTAACTATCACAACCCAGAAAACTCCCATACGCAATCATAGCTTTCAACATAATCACACCTATTGACACAAAAAAAATTTAAGTTGCCTTCCCTGCCACACTGATCAACTCGACAAGAAAGGATCTTGAGAGTCTCAATCTACATTTTTGCTAATTAAACCGAAATTAAATAAGGATTTGTCGTCCACCCCCCCTTTGTTTCAATTAATTTACATATATACCCAACAAGTACTATTGACAATAACATGCTAAACAAATTTTCATTAAAACTTTCAATATGCATTTCGCCTTCTCTGTAAATGAAACCTAAAACTCAATCTTAGGTAACTTTTTCGTGTTTGATTATATTTATTTTAAATTTTGTGTTCTAATTATTATTATTTAGTTTTTTTCTATATTAGTATCAATTTATTTAATAATTATTTGATGTTATAATTATGATTATATATATATTTCAATGCAGTGCTTTTCTTTAAGGGTAAATGTTTCACTTTTCCCCATTGTAAGTTGATGGTCGCTAAACTGTACATAATTAAAAAAGAAGTTAGCATATTTATAAATTGAATCGTCGGTTCCTTAGAACAATCTATACACAAGAAATCCAAGAACATCTATTGCATACAATTTTAAACCCAATGATTATATATATAAATAATAATATAATATACTATAAATAATATATATATAATTACTCTCATATATAATATATATATAATATATATATTATATATATATTATATATATAAATATATAATATATAATATTAATTAAATATACTATATTATATTTATTATACAAAAAATATTTTTTTAGATATATATAATAATATATATATTATAATAATATATATATACAATATATATAATATTAAATATATATATTACTATATATAATATATATAATATTATATAATATAAATATATATAATATATAATAAATATCATATATAATATATATAATATATATAATTAAATAATAAATAATTTTGAATAAAAAATTTACGGAAAATAATTTTATTTCTTTATCTAATAATCCAACTTTAAATAAACAAAATACTTAATACTTTTAACAACTCTTATTTAATACTATTAATAACGAATTCGTTTAATACCTTAAATTTCGAATATTTTTAATGTTAAAATATGAAATTATAAATTGGCCTCAATTTTAATTTGAAAAATCATAAGTAAAACATACCAAAAAAAATTGATTATGTTTTATATATGTTATATATAATAATACATCCATTATATTTATAATTTTCCATGAATTAAATATATTTTATTTTATTATTGTTTGATTTAAACCCATCTATTATTAGTAGTAGAATTTACATTACCCCCGTAAGAAACCCCAAGGTTGTTCCTGCTTTATGGACGGAGGCCGGAGGGAATTCGCTAAAAATAGGCCCAGGGGTTTGGACCGGGCCACGCGTCGGAAAATTCCTATTCTGCCAACTCTATTATTATTATCCATTACTTTCACTTCATATTATTCTTGAAACACTTCACTATGACATACAACTTTTTTGATTCCATTCACGAAGCTTGACACCCATTTATCGCAAATAGCCAGACAGAGCTTTTCCTATTAATGAACCTGTCGTACGCCTGTTGATAAAGTCCATAAAATCTTAACCAGTTAACTTCTATACATTTGCTATCAAATGTAAATCCAGATCAACAATCTAATCACTTTTAAATGACATCTTATTTCTTTACAGTTGTTATTATCACCATCGCATTTTAAACCAAAATACTAAAGCATATATCTTTTCTACAACAACTCTTGAGCTAATTACTCTAAACAGTTTTTATAGTTCCCCCTATCAAACCCATATCCTTGTATAAGGGTGCTGTAAATGTTTTCCCCCAATCCTTCGGAAACTACAACCCTCCACTAAGGCTTTGTTACAGCACTTACCATTCCCTAACATCAACAATCTACCGTTACCATTCCTAATCAATCTATGGTTTATTAACAATCTATACGTGCTCGATTTGCCGTTCTATCAACTTAACTAACTCTACCTATTACCTTCTCCCTACTAATTGGCTCATCCCCAAAATACTTCTTACGCCAAATCCACACATTTAAATTCACCTTCATTACTGTCCAATGTTATACAGACTTTCGAAGTGTTCTCTCCTTGCTTTCCTCGCGTCCACTACATCAGTCAGGAAAGCACCATCTCTATTCTATGAAGATTCCCCATACTCTCTTAACCTTTCGTACTTCCTTCCAGAACACCTTCCTATCTTAAGTCTCCATTCATCCTCTTTCCAAACTCATTTATCTTTTTTTCTCCTCCTTATACAACTTTGTCTTCCTCTTTTCCTCCCAATATATTTCTATACTCCTTTCGAAACCTCATCACTGATTTTTAGCATATTCAACCACGTCATTTTACCTTTAACCGCTTGCATCACCTTCATTAAATCATTCACTTTTTACTTCCTACTTTAGCACACTCAACATTCTTCTTGCACTATTAATAAATGCTTCTTTCATTTGCGTCTAGAGTTGCTCAATTAGATCTTGTTCACATTCAACTGACTCGTGTTCTCGCATACTTTTTCTTATAACCCTGTTCATTTAACTTTTCTCTCCTAATTCTCCTCTCCTTGATTTTTTTCCTTCTTTATAGACATCCCTACTAACAATTTTAATTCCCATCCTCAACCCCTTAACTGATTTAACATCCATCACATACTTCAACATCTTCACTAACAAAATCAATCCTACTCTTCACTTCGACACTCTCTCTTTCTATACCAACTCTCGTTTACTTACGGATTGTTTGAAGAATGTATTACTTAAACACACACTTCTACTCAGAAATCGTTCCCCTTCCTACCATTCTCATTTTCTAACGCAACCCCAAAAGCAAAGGTTATACCACCCCTCTTTCTATCATATATCCTACTATTAAAGTCTCCCATCGAAATCAAACTGAAAGCCCCCCCCCCCTCTCGTCACGGAAATCAATTACCTTCTTACCATTCTCATTTCTTCCGTCACCGCAAAGCCAACTGTTATACTATCCCTTTTTTTGATCACCTATCCAACCATTTAGGTTGCACAACAATATCACTCTGAAGCTTCTACTCACCCCATCCAAAACATCATTCAGATTATTCCGGAAAATCTAACTCTCTTCAACATCACCCTCAGATGGACCATAAGTTACAACCACAGATACCTTGACCTTTTCAAACTTAAATTTAACCATTAGATTTCTAATACTCACATAAACAAAATCTACCATAGCTCTCTGCCACAGGTCACTCATCAGAATCGCAACCCCTTCTCTCCCCCCCTCTTTTTCCTTTCCACTAAAATACACACACATTTCGCACCACACCACTCATATTCACCTCTTTCTTTCATATTTATTTCAGTTACAGTGAGCAAATCAAATTTACCCTTGCTAAATACATTCAACACCTCTCTCCTCTTCTCCTTATCATTTATTCATCTGACATTCTATGTACCCATACGATTCATACAATTTCGCCGAAAGATACAAGGGAGCTTACGACGATGACTAACATATCCAAGGCGTGCGTTAGCATACTTGCCAAGAGATAAGTGGTAGTGGACAGCTAACCAAATTACCACTGTCCCTTTAGTCGCCTTCTACGACACGCAGAACATACGGTGTGAGAAATCTTTCAGTCCCAACACACAGGGATATATTTGGAAGGGTTTTGTCTGTAATAGTGAAATTAGTCTTTTATGGTCTGTTTGTGTTTAGGAGAGTCTACTCCCGTGTAAGAAGAATGTGGATATGAACGCAAAATAAGAGGCGAACCATTGGGACCTGGAATGTCATGCTATATACCTTACAAACCAAAAGACCAATGTAAGGTACTGTCATCATTTCGAGTGCGCTACTCGCACTCTGTCCATTTAGTCTCATCTTGCGGTACGCAGAACATACGGTATAGGTATTCTTGCATCTCTACATAGAGATGCCCTCCATGCAGATATATATATATATATATATATATATATAATATATATATACTATATATATATATATTTATATATATATTGTAAATACTATATATATAAATATAATATATATATAATTATGATATATATTTATATATCTATATATTATATCATAATATATATATAGATATATATATTCAATATATAGATATATATATATATATAGTATAATACTAGTATATACTATATAGTATATATATATATATATATATATATATATATATATATATATATATATATATATATATATATATATATATATATATTTATTATATATATATATAAACTATGCATTTTCTAATATTTGGAAACCATATTCAGTTGTAATCAAAGATTGTAGGTAGAGCGAGAAAATGATACGAATAAATAATCAACTTTGTTAAGTTGTTAGTTGACGGATAATCAAAGAGAAACTGATGAGGTTATATGGACTCTGAGATGGGGGATATGCCATTGGCCTTCAGGAGGAAGTGGTTGTTGTAACGTCAGATTGTTCTAGTACAGGATCTGAGAGAAGAAATAAAGATTCACAGGCTGAATAAGAACAGTCTTTCATCAGGGAAAAAAATGGAATTGCAGATAAACGGAAACGAAATATTTTGAGTAATAAGTTTCTTCTGAAACCCAAATTTTGAGAAGCGAAGAAAAGACATCATCATTATTCGACTTCTTTGTGTTTAGCTTAGATATAGTTGCACAAATTTACATAGAAGAAATTACAATTTAGAAATAGAAGATTTGGCGGAGCGAAGAGAAGATGAATTGCACAGTAAACCTTCTAAATTAAAGGCAACGCTTTTAGGAAAAGATCAGATGTGGTTGAGGGTATTGCACTTGTCGAGTCGTCGAATGAAACATGAAATAAGAAAATTCTATACTCGAACTAAATTCCAGTCATTTCTTCCATCCTCCTTTTCGTCTTTAATTTTACTTTGGATACACTTCCATCCAATAACCATTCTACCTTCATTGTTTTCAATCTAAAAATTGAACAAAGCATGATTTTCGAGCATTCTACTTAACATGTTTTTGTGTATGATTCTTTTATTAAACCATGTGTTATCTATTAGAAATTCTCTCAAACATTATAAAATTCAAATAGTTTTTCCCATTTTCTTTCCTAACTTCTACGCTTAAAGGGCCCATTATTCCCATTACTTCTCCATTCCCCACAATTGCATTTAAATTAACCGACAAACACACTTTATCAATCCTATTAAAATTGTATAAACATTCATTCATTCTGATGTTCTCAAAACACCACAATTATTTCTACACTATAAAATGTTTACGTTGGCATTCCTCTTACAAATATCCAGTATTCGTTTCAACATTACTTACATCCTAGAGCTAATAGATTTAAATTCTTTCACATACCCCCACTACTTTTCTTTCACAATAATTGCTACACCTTCTCTAACTTTGACTCTTTTAATCACCCCTGAAATTAGTCTCCTATAGTTATTCTTCCCTCTTACCTTTCAGCTTAGTCTCATTCGAAGCTCATATATCCAGTCCTCCCTCCCCTAACATACAAACTAACCCTATTTCATATCTTTTGCATTCATCATTCCCATCTCTGACAACAATTCAGGACCCAATTTTAGGAATTCCTTCTTCTTCTTCTTCTTCTTCTTCTTCTTCTTCTTCTTCTTCTTCTATCTATCTTCTTCTTTATATATATAATAATTTCATATATATTTATATTATATATAAGGAGAACATATAATAAAGCATTTGCCTCACACCCGGAAAAATATTGTCCTCGGAATCAAGAAATGACTTTATAGTCACTCTGGGGGTCTCCTCCCAAATGGGAGAGGAATCTTCATATCACATCATACTCAGAGATATTCCCTGTTGGGTCACTGACATAACTTTACTCATGAGACTGTAAATGATTGAGAAAAGGAGAAAAAGAACATATATATATTATACTAATATTATATATATATATATTACATATATAAATATATATAAATAATAATAACTATAATATATATATATATATATATATATATATACTATATATTATAACATAATATATATATATATATATATATATACTATATAATATATATATAAATAGTAATTTTATCTCCTGCTATATCTATTTTTTGGGTAATTGCGACTATTATTTCGTAATTATATATTTATAAAATTGTTTACCATTTCATAATCATTTAATTTAATTATCAGAAATTATTTGTTACATTTTAAAGTCGATATAGTTTATTATGGCTTGTAATTTATTAAAATTCTTAACAAGCTTTAATAACATGTCTGCTAAAAGGTTATATATAACTGGAAATAGTCTTAACAAAATGATGAACTATTAGAGAAATTTATGTTGCTGATTTGAAAATCAATATTGTTAACTAACTTTTGGATAGAAAGCCATTAAGAGATCAAACACCATGAAACTCTTCACTTAAAAGCCCAGTCCTTCTCCGAACGAACGACGGAATAATAACATTACATTTACAATACCTCAATTAACTAGGTACCATATAACATCATGAACCAGGATATATGACTAATGATTTCGTATGTTTTTTTTTTTTTTTTAAATGGCTTTTTGCAACAAAAGAACAAGAAAGTAGTTTACTTTTTCTGCGATTGAAGTGCAAAAGAAAACGACATTTCCTAGATTTCTGCAACGTAATCATCAAACCTATTTTCCTGATAAATTGATATGTCGTTGTTTCAACGCCAAATCCACGAATGTGCAAATTTGTAGTTTTTTTTTTAGTTTTTAAGGTTCTGTTAATTAAGCATTGGAACACGCGAAGCCAACAACGAATCTGTCGTGGCAGAATTAAAACTTGCGAAACATTCGTTCTTTCAGCTTTGGAAACTTTTGAAGGCCAACACGATTCCCAGCGCGCATAAGTGAAAATTTTTTTTTGTTTCTCTAAATCATTGCGAGTTTGGAATTGTACCGATATATAATTTAAAAAAAATGTAATTATCATCATCCACCACCTTTCCCCAAGCCTGGGGGTAAGGTGCGTGACATGCACCGGAAGCAGAATAGTAGAAGAGTATGACCCCAAGTCGAAACGAAAGCCCAGCCTTGCTGCCCTTTATACCTTTTAGTGAACTGGCGGCAGTCCGAAAATCTACCCTAGAGCTTCACGGGACCGCGACGGACCCTCACTATGACATCTCGTCAATGTGGGGTTCATCCAATGGCGCAGGTGGACCACAACCATCGCACAAAACCATATTATTTATATATATATAATTATAATATATATATTTATTATAATTTATATAATTTATTTGATATATGGTATTATTATTATATTAGTTATATTTTAACCCACAGTATATATTCTACAGTGATTTTTATGATAGGGTGATTAATAGTATACCTTTCTATAGGCGAAATTTTCCTACCTTAATATTGCTACCCTTTAGTAAAGTTTCTATAATATCCATATTTATATTAAAAGAAAGGCTCTTTTAGACAATATACCAATCATCGATATATATATAAAATATATATACTAATATTATACTTCCTAATATATGGTTGCATCTACAGTGAAATATTGCTTGAGATGAATTCCAGAATTATGCATGCATACCTCGGATCATACTTACAAAGCATTGAAAAAACCTAGTACTCTGTACCGGAAGGCTACCTTACTCATAGTTGGAAGAATATGAGCTGACATTGGAGCACAAGGATCATAGACAAGATGTTGAGTGTGAAGTATTGCAACAATTACTTTCCCGTCATGGATGAATTTATTTGGTAAGGACTTGTGATTGTTTTTATATAGAAGTATGAATGAACTGCATTAGTTTTTTGTTGATAACTTAATTTGCTATTGAATCTAAATGCTTAATCAAAAGATAACAAGTTAAATTCAAGCATCTTTATATTCGACTGATGTTTTATCTTGCTAATTATGTTGTTTAATAAGGCCTGTTATACCCTAGCAGTGTTTGTTGACACTAATAGATCCCTTTCCCCCCCCTAAACCCCGATAGAAGTAAAAAAAGAATAATAGAATTCTAGTTTTATAGTACTAGGAAGAAGTGCAATCAATGTCTGAAAGAATTTCATTTCTAGAAATTAAAGACTTAAATTTAATAATTTTAAGGAGTTTAGTTTTTAAAGTTGGGGGGGTGTGCTTAAAAGGGTAAGCGAAGGTTGGTATATTTATTGTTTTTTAAGTTTGCCGTAGATCCAGGTTGTAAGACTGCTTATACATCCGCAGACGGTATATAGAATTGTAGGTATTTTTGGTAAGTAATACTGTAATTTCTAGTGGAACATTGTTATTCGTGTAAGAAGATTTATACCTATTTAATCAGTTCTCTATTTATTACAAAATTTATATAAGGAATTTTTGCAATCTAACCTTAATACTTTCTATAATAATAAACATAATGATTACATTATCGAACGTTTCTTTGTTTATTATCTAGCATTAATAGTAAGTCATTGATCTGTACGTTTGATAGATACATAGCGATATAGGTTAGGAGTATATAGTAATAAAATATAGTATTATTATTATATATTATTTAATATTATTATATATACAATTATATATCCCATAAATAGTATATAGTAACTATATGTGATATATATAGGGCCGATATAACGATATGCCTCCTCGGCCATAACTAGGTATCTATTATAATATTATTATATATATATAATTATCATATAATATTATATATTAAATATAAGATTACTACTTACATATAATTAGGTTTGTGTAGTAGTGGTAGGGTAGGAGTGTTAGACTGACGGAGTCACTTGTAAAAGAGGTGGTTAGGTGTGTCTTTGCTATGTGCGCGATGCAGTTTTTGTTTATGTGTGGCTTGTATCTACAGAAAGTTTGAAAGAAATTAGAATGAGGGTTGACACTATGGAATAAAAGGAGTAAGTTTTGAAAGTAGATGTAGATAAGAATATCTGAGCTGTTGGGTGCTTGGGTGACAGTGAGCTCCCAGAGTGGTGAGATTGACTCGTTTTATATTAGGAACTGGCATCAAAATATAAAGAGTTAATGATTTGAGTGCTATATAATGTCTGGATGAAAGGGAACTGATTGAACAGAATGTAATGGGAAGTTTGTGAGTGATTGAAGATGCGCTCGCAAGATTAATATTTTTTGTTGAATTGACATAGATGGCTTGTGGTTGAAGCTGTCGTTAGACTTCTTGACAAGGAGGGATAATGATTGAAAAAAGTGTCCGTGCATAGTGAAAACTATGGTGTGTATAAGAGGCCATAGATTTGGTGTGGGTGCATGGGGTACATGATAATTTATGATACGTTTTGGAAGTCGTGTGCCTTGGGCATTCACTCCGAGTTTGAGGAGTGTGCTTCCGCGTGCTGTCTTTGCCTCTCAGCTCAATCTTATAGTGCTTCTATGTCAAATACTAGCCATTTCCTAAGTGTTGGATAGCACGCACATTCCACTATTCCGAAGAATGGAGCGCTCTGATAATTCTATACGCACCTATATGCTTCACTTGTTCTTCTAGATCTTTGAAACCTTTTTCTCAATTCCACTTCTTTAATATCTGTGAATGATTTCTTCTTTCGATTGTCCAGAGGCTTTTCGGAGCTCGAGGCTTCTAGCGATAACTAATATTCTATTAAACCGATTTATATGGTTTCGCTCTTAGGAATTACTGGGAGACTTGGCGTGGTGGCGCTTGACATAGTCAAAGCATTTGACCTGTAAATGTGTCATGCTCTGGGTGCTTCCAAACGGCTCTGTCCTTTAGGGTTTCTCCCTCTTTGCTTGCTTATGTTAAGGCTTTCAAATCGCTCATTACGGACCTGTTGTTTGATTTGGGGCGACTTCTTCTTGTTCTTTTCAATAGTGGTATTAAAAACCAATTCTGCCAGGGTTTTGTCTTAACTCTTATTTATTCTAGTTTGTCATTAATGAGTTACTACCTGACATCATAAATTAATCATTAATATGAGATGAATCAGACCTTAGATGCTTAACAACATATATAAAGTTCTTGCTCATCTGTTTATTCTTGAGTTACGTCTGCGATTTAAATACATTTCGATTCTAAATAAGCTCGTGGGTGCTGGATAACGAATTTCGGAATGGGTCGTCTGAACTTTTGTGAATTTAATTGGTTTAAGAAGACACCAACTTCTAAAAATTCCCTTAAAGGACACTAACTTCTTTCTTTGTGTCGAACGGTTCTAACTCGATACTGCCCTAGTGACATATAAAGAACATCTTGGGGTACATAACAAAAAAATGCTGGGAAACTACATAAGGGTTTGCTGGGCGGACCTTAAGAGCTGGGAATTCTGTTTGCATAATAACGACCGGAAACTTTTTTTTCCCTTCTTCAGTTACTCAAGCTATACAAGGGTTTATCGCTTGTCTGTTGTATTTGCTTTGCATATTGGGGGCTGCTGTTCATACCCGGCTTTTTTGCAGGGTCGAGTCAAGGCAAAAGGGTTTATAAATCTGTTCCAGTACAATTCCAATTCATATGAATAACTTATTCCATGCGACGGATGTTGGTGCTTTTATTTGGTACAGGCGGCAGGTTCTCGAGGAACTTATTGCTCGTGTGCTAACCCACAAACATTTAGTCGCGCGGGATCGAAGCCGGAAGGGGTGCTGAATTGCGCACGAGTTATTTGTGTTGATATTGGTAATCCGGTAGTTCGCTTGCGGTGATAATCTTTTGTTTATCCCGCTGCTGGACAATCATCAAAAAAAATAGGTTATGGGGAAGTTTTCTTTTCATATCTTCTGTGTTTTCATGCAGAATATCTATTCTCCTTCATTTAAGAAACCTTACGTTGCATCATGACTGCATAATTATGAACATAGACGTGTGAACCTTATTTGAGCGTAATACAACCATCTTTAAATATGGGTCTGCCCTTGAAGGTGGTGAAACTGTAAAAAAAAAAAAAAAAGTGCGGGCTTAGTTTAAATTGAATTAAACGTCTTAGGTGTGTGAATGGGAGAAGAATTGATAAAATGAGGGATGAGCGTTAATAGCTTGTGTAAGTTTGAGAAGATGACAGTGGTGGGGAGCATTGAATAGAATGCATTAGTGATAGTTTTTCAAATGAATGTATGGATCGATAGCCTAGTCGTTGGTTAAGTGAGAGATGTAGGGAGATAAAGTAGTGTTAGGATATGACGTGGGCGGGTGGGGGCGTTGGGAGACAAGAAAATTTGGATTGGGTGTTGAAGGAAAGGTATGTGAAGTTAGGAGAAACGGACTTTTAATGTGTGTGAGAAAGAAAGGTATTAATAGGATAGTACTGCGGAGGTTTTGTGTGGATTGGGTTTATTAGTTGTGGGTTTGGTAGGATTGAACATGAGATAGTAAACAAGTGGGTTAGCGAAGTGTTATGAAGCTTAGAGAGTGGATTTTTGCATGTCGACTGGAAAGAAAAATAGTAGAAGAATTTTGACTTAATTAAGATGCGATAAAGAACCTTCCCCTCCCTTATTTCCGTGTACTTATAAACACGTCAACGTAGAGAATAGGCGCGTAGTAAAATCCACTTATGTATTTCACTAGGTAACTAGGGACGGATAACTCACTAAGTGGACAATCTGTAATAGTAAGTTATAGTATATATATTGTATATATATGTAGCTACTAAAAATATTTCTTATAATATAATTCTTTATATTATATATAACGCATACTATATATATAGCTAATTAATATAATATATATAGTATATAATATATTCTAGTATGTGATACAACATAAACATATATGTACCCTTAATAATAAGTATTCAAGTAGGCCCTATCATGTTCTTGTAAATGTTAATCCTTCTGTGGTGAGTTGAAGGAGTTCTGTGTAGGGTGATAGTGAGTTTGATCTGTATGGCGTCTTGTTTGTGGTTGGTAATTTTCGTATGTGAAAATAGTTGGTTTCACCTGACGCGTCTTCCTCTCACATAGAATAAAATGACAACCATGATACTTATCACAGAAGCCTTGGACGCCGTTCACGGAAATTAATCGGAATCCTTGTGCATAAGAAAACTATGAAAAATGTAACAAACCTCAAGAGGTATATAGATCTTTATCTCTACCACTTTCATCTAGCATTCTCACTTACACAATTTTTCTGCAGCTTGGCTAGTAAACTAAGTTTACGTATGTTACTACTTTTATTGACTTTTATTTTAGATTTATTTAGCATCATAACAAGTTTGAAAGAGGGTCCAGTTTGGATCGAAAGCTCACGTTTATACTAATTTTTGAAGATGTTGTATGAAAATAAATTTCGTTAATAATTTATTCTGCATTTTTAAATTTTTTTAAGGCCTTTTTTTAATATAACCTATTTATTATGGCGAATCAGTTGCTAAGTAATAACTATATATATTATATTTATCTATATTACTTATTATTATTATATTTATATATAGTATAATATATATATTTGATATATAATATATATATATATAATATATATATTATATATACATAATGAAGATATAAGTATATTTTATATAATTTATAAGTAATATTATATATATAATATATATATATATATATAATATTTATATATGCTATAAATCGGAATGAATCGAACAGTCATTCTTCAGCTTTTATTTATTATGAGAGAGATAGTCTGGTTTAGCTTTCTCATATCTTTTTATCAAGAGGAGATTTTGTGTGATTTTGATCATCTTGTCATTAATGGATTTTTTCCATCCCTCATAAATATATCGAGATGGACTAACAAATGACAAAGTTACCCAAATCTTATTGAATTAATTTTTTGCATCGGAATCTAATACTTATCTCAATCTAAATTTCAGGTAGGGCGATATTATTATCATTAATAAAAGTTTTGGCTTTTGTTTTAATACAGGAAAATATTATTATTATTTTATCTCACTCTTGGTCATAAAACTACTTTTTAATTTTATATATGCAAACGGCGCTAATGTTAGTAAAAATCAAAAATGTTTTAATTATTTGCAATTGATCACCGTCATATTGTAATAAGAAAAATCATAGAAATTTAAAAGGATTTTCTCTGAAATGAAAAATATCAATTTTGGATTTTACAAAAATGATCAACTTGTTCAGCAGGGAAATTTTGGTTTGAAGATTTATAGATTTAATAATGTACTTGTATAGATTTCATAGGTATGGTCGTTGGAGTTTTAAATGGTTTCTTTACTCACGTAATTAATTGAACATCTAAAAAGTACTTGCCATAGATAAATATATCTATAGATAAAGACTATTCATGCCTCGGCAATAATTCTTGATGTCAATGTTGAGGAATGAGATAAGCTACATCACAGTCTTTCATTCATTTAGGCTTTTAGTAAAAATATTCATATATTGCTGTTTGGATATTTCTAAACTTCTTGTCTACGTAAGTTCTTAAACAGTAATTTGTTTGTTTATTTTATTTTCTATTTACATTATTAAATATAATTAGTGTAAGTACAATTTAGTGGTAAAGCTTTTTTCAATTGTTTTAATTTTTGGATGAGAGTTTGATGGATAAATAAATATGAGTTTAATTTTATGCCTTTAATAGATATGCAACGTGGTTTCAATTTTGAAAGAGTAGGTAAACCTTACTGTAAGAAAATTTCTATTTTGTGTGTGCAAACATCAGGTGGGATTTGATTCTCTTCTCTTCTTTATATAGTTTAAAAGCCTAGATCTGGATCAGTCTGGTATATGATTCATTATAATCTAGATGAAAAAATTTATTGCAAAATGGTTTTTTGACAAAAATCAAAATGACTAATTTATATATGTATATATATTATATATATTATATTAGATATATATATATATTTTAATATATATATATTAATATTATTAATATTATAATATTATTTATATTATATATTAATTATGTGGGATATGACGTACTAATCTTATAATGATTTCGGTATAGACCATATTAAGTATTTTATGAAATATTATTTATCATTATATTAAGAGTAATATTATTATATGTATTTATATATTTTAAAGATCATTTATATAAGAGTGTTTAAATCTTGATAACTAAAGAAAATAGACACATAAATTGAAATTTTTATCAGTATTTAATTTACTAAACTAGTCCAGGCAGTGGTCAGTAGTGCGATTAATAAATTACAAGAAATTAGTTCTTTATATGATAATATTAAGAGATATTTTAACTCAAATTGCTAAGGGTATCAATTTAATACTAACATGGCAATATATATCAGTTAATGAAGAAAGTAGACAGATTCCTGATTTTTAGGACGATAGTATTATGTTTTTTGTATATTCCTAGTTTTAGTATAGTATCAAGATAATACAATATATTTTTTCACAGAACTGCTAGAGTGATCTGGGTTGTTAAGATTGGTATATGTTGAAAATAAAGTTCAGGTAGAAAAGAATAAAGGCGATTTTTTGTAAGATCGGGTCTAATCTATATAAGCTATGAAAGACCGTCTTAATTTTTGAGTTGTATGTAGGTATCTTATATAAATTATTCGTCATTCGACTCACACAGCGATTACCTTTTTACTTTTACGATGTATGGTAATGTGAATGCATATCTACTATAAATGTGTGCAAAGGGACGGCGTGGAAGTCAGTTATTAAAAATCAACACTTTATATACGGGTATGAGAAAAATTTTTCGGTTGTAACCACGAGCAAAATAGCTTTAGATGATGCTATTAAAGAGTCGATTGTCTATTGATTTAAAAGGCTTCTGTGAGAAAAACCAGATAATCGTTGTGGATGGTTATAATCGATGAATGCGTTGGAAGAAATTTGTCATGACTATAGCGGTTAGTTGGTAAGACGAGTGGAAAGGTTGGTGAATAGATGAGTATGAGGATATATATAGTCAAGATAGAGTAAAGAATACTTATCGCTAGCCAGAAATGTATACTTTCGGGAATACTCTACAAACAATTTGTCATTTATAGGCTTGTAATCAAATCTTCGACAAATAATGGGACAAAAATTGGTTATGAAGAGCAATGGGAAGAAGTAGGAATGGGCTGAACTGTAAATATGATTTGAAATACATGGATAAGAAATGAAGTTACATTGATCTGTAACAAGGCGAATCTTTTTATTGTACTATGGAGGGAAAACATGAACATTTTTATTTTCTATTTGATCAAGTTTTGAGTTAATTTCTATACATGCATAATAATAATATATACTAATAAGTCCTTCCCTTTAATTAGGCGCAGTACGTATATATAACTCTATTATATAATATGTTTGTATAATAGTATATGATAATATAATTATTATTATTTTATTAATGATCTGTAGTCATGGCGTTCATATTCTTTATAACATGTCCATAGGCTCCCCAGTGACAATAATTAACATCATTTATGACATGATATATCTATAACCTCCGCATAGCAATTAAAGTACAAAGGAACTGACCATATCTAGATCTAGACATTATAATATACGACGCCTATACTCAATCCTGTGTGTGGGAGAAGAAGAATTGCGAACATCGTATTGTCCTGCGTGTGTTAGGCGAACATGATAGGAGTGGTAGTTGGTACTTTGTCTGCTCACATCTTTCTCTTGCCAGGATGCTATGAAGCTCGGAGTGTGAAATGCCGTATAACGGCTTCTATATTTGCGGAGCGAATTGTGATGGAATATATGGGTCAATGGAATGAATCGAGAGGAATAAATAGTTAAGAGAGAGAGAAGTGGGTGAGTGGAGGGCTCGTATTTAGAGGGTATTTTCATGTATTTGCTCGATGTGAACTGAAAAGTATAGAAAGGAAAATGTGAAAATGGGTATAGTGTGGTTGCTAAAATGGTGATGTGTGGTGGGTGGGAATTGAAATTAGACACGCAAGATGTAGAGACGAGTTGCAATTTTGATGGAATGACCTGTGGTAGTTAGCTAGTGCTCTGTGTAGTGTGAGATATCACTAGATTTTAAAGGTTTAAAATTTATATAATATTAATTTATATATTACCCTTATATATATATGGAATTATTTATAATAATTTATTATGTTATATAATATATAATTAAATATATATAATAATGTTATTTATTATGATATATATTTATAATTTAATATATATATATATAATATTATATATTATTATTAATATATGTAATATAATAATTTAATTATATATATTATATATATATATATTATAATTATTATTATATACTATATATTATATATATTAATATATATTATATATTATAATATTATATATATATATAATAATACTATATATATAATATAAATTTAAAAATTAATTCATAAATAATTTAATATATATATATATATATTATATATATTAATATATATATATTAATTTTATTAAGTATTTAATTAATATATATTTATAGTATTATTAGTATATATTTTGAATAAATATACTATAATTATAATTATAAATATATATATATATATATTTATATATGTATGAGAGGTTAGGCACCACTGTTTAGTTAATTTATAATGGTTATTTATATGTTAATTTATATATATATTCTGTGGATTATTATATATTATATATGTGAATTTAATTATTATTGGAAAATAAGGTATTTAGGACATATAATTTAATAATTAATTTAAATAGTATTATTATATATTATTGATTATAATTATTATAAATTAATATATTATATAATATATTATTGTGTATTTAATATATTAATAGTTACTAGAAACAGTTACAGTATATTTAAGTAATATTATATATTAATATGGTTTCAATTTCTGGAAGTAGGGCAAAGTCGGAATAAAAAAATAAATAGCAGTCAGCGAAACAGATAGAGTTTAAAATGATGCTGAAACAGTCAGGGAAATTCAAAATAGTCATGATAAGTCAGGGAAATCTGATTTTTTTATCTTTTTTTATTATAATATTTCCAATTCTGTTTAACCATGGACCAAGTTACATTTTTTTGATATATTTTTTTCCCCTTATGTAGTAGTTGTGGAATGAGAGGTACTTTGCATGAGTGAATAGAATATAGGATGTGGCGAGGAGAGGACAAATTCATAAATTACTTCTATCCTGTTTCTTTTCCTATGTTATTTATACAGTATTACCTATATTCTTCCTATTCTGTTTGTTTAAGTGTGTTAGCGGAGTTCATCTTACCGATAACATGGTGTATTAAGTCATTTGTATATGTTCAAACTTTGAGACTTTTTTGTTAGTGACTTATTTGTTTATATTTTTTCTTTTGGGAATTATACTTTTGAGGTGTTTTTTTTTTTTTTTTTTTGAGGTTTTTGACGAGGCTTTTTTTTGGTTTTGGCAGTTGAGGTATTTATTATTTTTTTATAAAATGACTTAAACAAAAAAAAAACTTACTTTAACGACCAGTGGTTAGACGTCAAACTGAACTTTGGTTCATTTCTGTTCACAGATTGACTAATTGTCTCGGTTCTAAATTAATGAAAGATTTCTTAGTCCTAAATGCCTGATACACAACACTAAGCTTTTTTGCATTAAGATTTACTGAAAACTTGCTCAGACTGTGCAAATAAAATGACAGCAAAAGATTAGAAGATATCTCTGAAGTAAGCTGTCAATGGCTCTCATATTGGGATAGTGTTTTTCATTCAGCGACAAGGGAAACAGATTTGATTTATTGCTAGAGGCATGTACACCAATAACCGAATCACGATTTGTTGCTAGAAGAAAAAGCATTATATTACTTGCAGTGAAGCTCATTCTACCTTGAATTAAAATTAAAATATTTTTGGATGGTCATTTGTCTTCTAACAGGCTCGATGAGTTTTTTTAACCTAGATAAGCAACTGAGATGATGTTATGAAAAGTTTTGGCAAATTATTTAGATTAGGACTGAGATTTTTCGCATGGTGCGACAGTGGGAAGGAGGTTTTATTATAATTAAGTAATTTTAGTGGAGAATCTGAAAGAAATAGTCTGATTTCTCAAAACAGTGCACAATTCTATAAGATCTATGAAAGTAATTCATAAGTTCCTATACTCAAAAAAATGTTGAAAATGTAGAGCTGAAGGAAGTATGAAGAACATTCAAGAGTCAAAAACAGAAGGAAAAGCAGACAAAAATTTCTTAAGAAGAATATTATCCATAAAGATGAATCAGTTAGAGCAGAGAAGATGTTAAAATTGAAAGCTTTAGAGAAGCGTATAAAATCAAAAATTCAATGCTTGAGAAGAAAGTTAATCTAAATCTCTCATTTGCTTTTGTGATTACAGTTGGACGTATTTACTAGGCTATTAAGTAGCTTTTAATTTAAATTTCTTTTTGTATATAAACTGTTTTTTTTGAAATAAAAACAGTGAGAAATTAGATTAATAAGATAGTTATTACTAAAAAAAAATATTTTTTTAAATTTCATTCATGATGATGAACAATTCTAAAGTGTTTCAATAATTTAATTGTATGTTATTAAATAATTAGGTATAGATAATAGATATTTTTATACCCAAAATTATCAGCTTCCGCATAAATTTCAGGTATTTCAGGTCAAACTTTAAAAATTTATGGTTTTGTTGAACTGTATATTATTAATAATTATATTATATATATATAATATATATCTATATTATATATTATATATATATATTATTATATTTACTATATATATATATATATATATATATATATATATTATATTATATATCTATAATTAAATTAAATTAAATTATATATATAAATTATAATATATTATATATATATATATCATATTTATATTATATATATTATATTATATATATATTATTATATATTAAATTAAATTTAATTATTATATATTATATATTTTATAATAATTATTTTATATATATATATATATATATATATATAATATATATTATTTTATATATTATATATATTATATATATATATTTATATATATATATATATATATATATATATATATATATATAATATATATATATATATATATATATATAATAATTAATATATATATTATTATTAGCAATAAACGCTAGATTAAGTAGATATATTAAAGAAGGCATTAAGAAAAAATGCTGAAATTTTTTTGAGAATATGCTATTGAAAATTAGTAATAAACGCGAGCTTTCGATCCAACTGGATCTTTTTTCAAACATGATGGTATGAAGCTATATTTTGCTAATATTGATAAATCTAAAATATTTTGAAATGAAAATATATATAAGTGTGGTTTTAGGATTTTTTTTGAAAAAAGGTTTGGAGGTCAAATTGTTGAGCGGTGAGATCTAAGGGGTATTCGCACATGTAGTTTGTTAAAGTTAGTAGGTTTTTTATGTACAATATATATATATATTATTATATTTATATATATATAGTATATTATATATAATATATATTATATACTATATATATAATATATATATTTATATAAATAAGTATATATATATATTAATATATTAAGAGTATATAATTTATATATATATATATATATTTATATATATTATATTATTATAATAATATATATTATATATATTTGTATATATATATATATTATTATATATAATATATATTATATATATATATATATATATATATATATATAAATTTTTTTTTAAGGCATGTCATTCGGTGATCTGTACCAACGATGCCGAGAGTCTTTCCTTGTAAACTCTGATTTGACTCTTCGAGCCCAACTAACAGAGTTCAAAGATCACAAATTAATAAAATTCAGAAGAGGTTTTGATGGTACCGAAAACCTCCTGATTCCCTTAGAAGACTCTACTTTAAAAGAGTTTTTGGATCAGTATGAGGAGGAGTCGTGAATTCGAATATTTAGAAGTTTTAGACTTGTATAATTGCTTTCATTTTTTTAAATGTTGAAATTTGATGCCTTATCAACTGGATATGTTAAAAAAAAATGAGCATTTTATTCTGAATTGTATATGTTAGCTTATTCGAAAGTTAATATTTGCAAAATATTTTTATAGTTTTATTATTTTTCTAGTCAAAATATTTTAACATTTGGGCAAAATTTGTGGTGGTAAAGATTTAAACAAATAAGATGTTACACGAGTTTCAGTTTTACTTCTTAACCTATTTCGCAAAATTCAGTTGCTTATAATTTCCTTTTACTTCAGAAATAATATTTATATTTTAAACATATCGAAAATTTTGTAAATTAAATTTATAATATTAATGTTGAAATTATAATTGCAAACTTATTTTATTAATTTTTAAAAGTGTAACTATTTTGGTTTTTTTTTATCTTAATTCCCAATGCTCACGGCCAGAACCATGATTAGTGACTTTCCTCAACTGTCGACGATATTTCTGTTGAACTACGTTGCTACTCCTACATCCTCAACAGCTTTGAACAGGTACAACGCCCTACATATATCCTTGATTGTCTTGGGGAGATAATGGCAACTTACTTAACTTTATGCTACCTTCCTAGTTCTAGCTCATCCTTAAACTGAATCTCTTTTATACTCTGGAGTTTCTCCGATTGCATCGTTGATTTTGTATATAGTGTTTTCTTTCTGTTCACGTTTCTCTCAGTGAGGATGATTGAGCGAAGAGAGAAGCCTAAGTTTCCCCAAAACAAAAATAAAAGTTTTTCGTCCCAACAAGGAATCTAATCTATACCACTTATGGAGAATAAATAAAACGTGTCTCCTCATAGCACGTAAAAAAAATGTTACAAGATGTTCCCAACCAAATCAGCCAGTAAGGAAGGGCAACAATGAATAATACTACAGAAGTTCAGATCCTAAAAGGAGGAGGTAATAAGCTAAACGTAAGTTCTAAACCAATATGAAAGTACACAAAAGATTTAAGACACATGGGTTCAGACCCAATTAAAAGGATAAAAAGTCATGTTAAAAACTAAGACAGATTTAAAGGTTGTGTAATATGAAACAACAGAAGAAAAAAAACTACCATTCATCAAGAAGAGCTTTTATTCATTATTTCACTAAGGAACGTATGCTTGACTTGCGATGTCGTGGGAGAATCCTTTGAAGATAAGGATTCTAAGAGATTATGAAAAATATCTAGGTCTAAATGAATTACTGCAGGAGTAATTTCTAAAGTTTTTGTGTTAAAAAATACGAAAAGATAGAATTATGTAGAGAGGATACTGAGATAATTAGTAAAGGTGGGTAGACAGAAACTTGATGTCGTAGCTCAATCAAGCTTCTTAAAGCTCTAATGTGTTATCTTCTACTAGAAGAACTAT